>JAPMOB010230405.1:26351-38956 GCA_029875015.1 Lepomis gibbosus
CTCTAAAATACTGACACCATGCTTTATTGCCCTTAATTTCTATATTTCTCCATCATCATGGATCATGTGGAGTGTCAGACTTCATCCAGCCAAACACAATGATCACTGACTGTCCGCAGCGGGCCGGTCGCTCCGCGATCTCCTGTCCCCAGCTTTGTACGCTCCACCACCCCACTCCCTCTCCGGGAACAGGTTTTGTCGCTAGTACAACTGTCGCGCTGTGAACGGCTCGTGATCGTTCCCTCTGGTTGGATGAATATTATGCCCGATCCATGCACTACTGCAGCTGTGGGCTCCCCGAAGCGCCACACAACTTTCTAAATTCTTCCCTTTCATGGAGAAAAGGAAGGGCAGGTCGCAAACACAGCCGCTGTGTGAAGCGTAATCGTAGCAAAATAACTACATATAATAATACTAGCATGCCTGATCCTTTCACAGTCAGCCCCAGGCCTACATGCTTGCAGCTATTAATGATTCAGCAGAAAGAATGAAAAAAAAGTGAGCTCCCCGAAAGCTAGGGTAAAGTTCACACACTGTGTGAAGTGATCTTTTCCTAATGCGATTCCGATGTAAGAGATGGAGGTCACACAGTATAATTCTCTCAAAATATATACAAGATTGACACGTGAGTATTATATTAAGATAGACCTAAAACATATCCTTTAATCATTTTTTTAAACCTAAAATTGTATAAATAGTGTCAGAAAGTGTGTGTCAATCAAAGTGTTGCGCCAATGTCTAACAGCAGATGTAGCAGTTAGTGGTACAATACTTTGAGGCACTGTAACCTTGAGAGATGTGATGGTGTTAAATGTAACCTGGCCCAGGCCTAAAGACTTCTTTCAAGAGCTCATGCTGAGCTGCTGACACTCCCTGATGTTGACAAGCACTGACCTGAAAAGCCCACATCTCCCGCACACATATTGGGAGCTCAATAAGCACCACAGCTTCTGCATGAGGTGACCAGTGTATAATGCCATTCCCATCCATTTTGCCGGCATGACCTCGCACGCAGACAGCAGTCATGGCGACATGACATCCATCAGAAAGGTCCGGAGGATATACACTTTTAGGGAGTGAATAAAGACAAAACTGAAAAGCCCATAAAATGTGAAGCGTGAAGGTGAGAGAAGACTTTTTTTCGTTAAATAACAGACAGAAAGCACTACACAATAAATCATTTACTACAATATTTTAGAAGAAGTCCTAATTATATTTTCTCATTTCCAATTAAATTCTTTATGGAGGGTAATATTTAAAGGCATAGGGAAGTATATTATACTGTGAACTGCTAGGCTTCTGAGACTGAGGTACCAAGCAATAACACCGCTGGTGAGTTATGTTATTGCCCCTGTTGGAACCGCTGGCCACAGTTTCAAAGCTAGTGCATTTAATTATATGGCATTGTGAATACCATACTCGCCACTAGGAAAACAAAAAGGAAACTGCCTCTAAATGTTTTTCAGTGAAACTTTTTCAAACCTTCATTCATGACACAATGTCAAACATACATGGCTGTTGTTGCGACACCCGCAAAATTGAAATAGCATGCTAATGGCCAAGCCCACCGCGGAGGATGGCAAGCACCGCAACAACGGCAATGTTCATACTTTACACTTTGGTTCGTGTTAAATTAATAAATTAGTTCTTCAAAAGTTCCACAACCGTTACAAACTCAGGGCTGTGCGACTTCAAGCTTAGATTTAGTAAGTGTTGCCGTGTTTTGTGTTATAACGTTTATTTATAAGGTTAGCTAACTTGGCGTGATATTGGACTAACGTAATCCTGAGGGACAGTCGAGAGAAACTGAACGGTAAGCCTCATTTGAAGCTCACTAACTAACCAGTGTGCGTGATAAATTTGCATGCTGTTAAATGTGCTGCAGCTGGGGAGCTAATTAGCAATCTAGCCTACAAACTCACGTTAGCCGTGCAAAACGCAACTTTAAATGCTGACGTTACTGCTTTATGTATGGTTTGATAGGCTGTATTGAAATAAGGTCTCATCTGACGGATAGCAGAATGATGTCTGACAGAGTAATGGACAAAAAAAACAAAGGGCCCTTTTTAAACCATCTATAGTGAATGGTCTAAAGTGCACGGCACAGGGGCATTTGGGTGTGTCCATCTCCACTTATGCTGGTTAACGGCGCATAATCTGGGCACAAAGTAAGGTACACAGAGCAATGGGGTTGTACTGAGTTTCTTAAGTAATCGTAGGTTCGTTTTTGGGCGTAACATGAATTAAACCAATCACAGTGTCATCTCCCACTCCCTTTCAAAGCCTACCTACTTACACAGCGTGGTCGCTGGGAGTGAAAAGGACAACTGTGTCGATTGGAAACTAGCATTAACACTTTGGCCGTGAGCCACTTTGCACCAGGTATTAAGATAGAGCCCAAACACTTGGATGGGTCAAAATTGTTTTACTGTGAAGAGAGGACAAACATGAAAGAAAAACTGTAATATTAGGTTTTATCATTTTCTCAAACGTTTGCAACTGCAATAAAAGTTTAAGCTCTACAGCATCTCTCACTCCCCTTGTCTTCTTCCATCGTTTTCTTCTAAGCAATGCCCCCCCACCACCACCACCTCTCTGCATGCATGCATATATACACACACACACACACACACTGTATGCCACTTCAATAAATCTGTGTGTATTGCATAGTTTCATAAATCAGCCAGTAGGTCAGGTGGAGGCTAGCACCACGTCCCATTTATCTTCATACAGATCTCCAAACAAGGTACTGAAATGTATACAACAAGACAAGTTGAGTATAGGATTTGAACATATTTGATAAAATGGGAACAACACAGTACAGTCAACTCAACATAAGAGAGAATGAAATAGAATGCAACAACTACCACTATGTGGTTAAAGTAAGATGAACTCATGAGCAACAATTAATTCCTTATTGTGACACGCCCAACTGTACAGAATCAATATAATCTGCAGCAGAACTACCAAGCAACCAGAGATTCATTTCTCTTCATGTTAGCATGGCTGGACACGCCAGGAAACCCCCTACTACACCAGAAAACCTGACCAAGGTCAGACAACACACAGAAACAATGAGTAATCGGTCTAATATCATCAAGCGTAAGTCACCAATGCTCCTGATGCAACTCACTACTTAATATAATACTGCTCACATTATTGTTATTCCTAACATTCTTCTCTATTCTTGTATTCTTATTACTATGATTACTCTTCCCAACTGAAAGGAATTTGTTCCATTATTGGGGATGACAAATAATAACCAAGGAAAATTGGGAAAACAAATAATAAAATAAAATAGAGTAGTGGTTACCGTGACAATGAGCATGATTCCTTTCAGCAGGGTAAGCAGCGAAGTGATTGGCTGGATGATTGTGTGGGCTAGTAAGATAGCCAGAGTTAGAGTCCAGGTGAAAGCCGGGATCACATAGACGTGCCTGTGGAGGAGACACACAAGCAATCATGCATTTGAATGCTTTTATTTATGCAGACATTATTTAAACAGAACCAAATGACACAAACGTTCCTGCCTGGACCCCTGCTCTGTCATGACACACCCACAGGTGCAAGTAGAAGTAGCCTTCTCCAAAGAAGGGAGATAAGATAAGCCTTTATTGATCCCCAGAAGGGAAATTCTGATGTGGCAGCAGCACAAGGAAATAAATACAGATAAATAGAGTGAGAAAAAAAAATTGAAAAAAAACTGCAATTAAAAACAAAACTACAGGCGCAGTCTGTGGTCTCCACTGTTCTTTGATGGTAGTGGGCACAAATGTAACACTTTACATTTGGGTGGAGTGATCTGGTGTCTGAATGAGCTGCCCATCTGAACAGCTCATCATGCAGAGGTTACCAGCCCAGAACACCACAGCAAACTCAAAGCACTGACAACTGGACCTCCTCCCTAGGACAGTCTGCTCTGTCCCTTCCTTAAGAGCTGTTAAAGTTGCAAGTTTCAGTCCAGTTTTTAATTGATCTGGACCCCAAAGTACCCATTCCACTTCTTCTCGCTGTATGATAACGGCGACATGGAGGCTCCAGTTTCTCTGGTCGACCACCACCTTCTATTTGGTCTTGCTGATATTAAGCTTTTGAGGTAATTGTTGTTGCGCCATGTGACGATGCTCTGGATCAGGACTAGGTACTTTGTTGATGCTTCCAACAATGGACGAGTCATCTGCAAAACTTTTGAAGGTGGCAGGAACCTATGATGAAGCTGAAGTCTAAGGTGTAAAGACACTCCTCGTCAACAGACTAGGAACATTACCTGACTGCTAACAATAAACACAAGCAGTGAGCTTAAGATGTGAGAAAAACAAAGACAGGTTCTTTGTAACCTTGGTGATGAATACATCCGCCAAACTGTGGTCCAAAGTTCAGCTACCTTCCAAAAACTAACACCTGTCTGCTAATCTCATTAACAACACTAACATCTGGTGTGTCAGCTGCAAGGCTTGAAAACACATCAAAATACCTGCAGATAAAGAGCTATCCGACCTGATGTCTTTGACTAAGTCGACAGTTCTGTAACGTCTTGCATCTGCACATACATTTATTCGCTCATAAAACAACCATCCAACAGATATTCAGTCACAGAGTCTACATTCATTCAAGTGCTGTACTATTTTTTTGAGTTACTTTACATTAGAAGCAAATGATCATTTTACAAGATGTGAAAATTAAACAAAAGTAAAAATTGTTCAACTAGCTACAATATTAAAATTCTGCCTACACATTAATGCATCACTAATAATGATCAAATGAAATAAAATACATACTGTTCAATAATACAATATTGTGTTACTTTCTTTTACTTTTGATTCTTTAAGTACAACTCGCTGATAATACTTCTGTTGTTTTATTTGTGTAACAACTTCTTCCTCCACTGAGCAAACCACAGTTTGGAGGCCGTGCACTGGATTAGCATTTATATTAACTTATTCATTTATTTGTGTTTGTGTATTTATGTTTTTATATGCTCTTTTTGACTCTTGACCTTTTTGTAAAATGGCTTTAGTAGAATTTCAAGTGCCTTAACTCCATGAATCAAGGCTCTGTAAAGTGCAAAGTGTGCCATGCACAGTGGGCATACAGTGCACCCAGGGTTAACATAAAACAGTGTAGAGTTGGAAAGGCTCTATTAATATACTGCATATTATCAATCTACAGGCAACCCATGTGTGGATGTGGATGTGCTTTTGTATATGACCTGCATGTTGTGTGTGACTGTATATTGTGTTATGTGCTTTTGGCTATTTTCACACTTGTATAATATATGCAATCTTAGCCCATCTATTTGATACAAGACAATTACAGGGACAAAAGTATCTCCATAGACATGAAACCCCTGAAAACAGCATGCTACAAACCCGCTCCTTCTTCTAGAAATCTCTTATTTGTGCTCTGCTGTGTTCACTTTGTGATGGTCTTGAACATGGTGAATGAGGGACATTGAGTTCTACCCACGATGATTTATCAATCCCGCAGGCAACACTACGAAAAGCTGAATTTTGACCTTTATCATTATAAAGACAAATTTCTGACGAAGCATTTGGCCAAACAGATGAAGCCACATATTTTGTGTGTCTCTTTTTATGTCCTTTTTCAATGAATATAATTAAAAAGCATTTTTTAAATCCATTAAGCTTTACCAGTGAGAAAAGATACACTGACTGTTTTGTTTGGTTGATAAGGAATGTAGAAAACTGTTTTAAAATGTCATCATAACTATAATAGAAATCCACTTCTGTTTTATTTTGGCTTGTTTTTCAAATATAAACTACATTTTTCATCAAAACACCACTAAAATTATAATGTAATCACAAAAATGTTATTAAAGAAGAAACAAGTGTATGCTATGTGCTGAATGTTATTGTCATTCACAGCCATTATATGATCGGTTTCTATAAGGGACAACTCCCTAACTTGGTTTTAACTATCAAGAGCAATAATTGTTACAAATGTGTGTACATAAATTATATTAAAAATAAGTAGTGAAATAAAACAAAAACATTCAACGTTACGGTCAATTGTTAGCTCGTTATGCCGACTGTATTAATTAGCAGGACTAAGATTCTAACATTTAACATCACTAGCTGTGGAAAGAAGGATGAGCATGTATTCATTTTAATTAAACACATGAGAGTTAACTTAATGGTTTAAGATATTGTTTTCTCTTTACTTTAAGCTCCACAGAAAATGAGCACTTCTAAAAGCTAAAACTCTGTTAAAGGAATATTAAGAGACAATAATCTGGTCCCTGTGTTGAGACTGAATCTATGTAATGCTTCAAATCTCGCAGAGCTCTGTTTGCTTTGTCTCCAGGACACCCAGCATCTTACAGCAGTGGGACTGAGAGGAGAGTTTTTGTGCAGAGACCTGCAGCAACCTATTGATTGCTGTCCCCAGGGAGGGGGAATAAGGTGGTTTATCCAAAAGGAGGCTGCCCAAGGTTTTTTCACTCCAGTAACCCTGCCATCCCACTCCCACAACGCATCGCAGCATCTCCCCTGGCGCCGAGCAGGCCGATAATGAAGCAACCAGGCGTGCCAATGAAGCGGTGCAACCGACGTGCAGAGTTTAATAATATTATTATTTGGGTGAAGTATTTACTGGGGCATGACAAAATAAATTAGTCCTGTTAACTGATAAAGGTAATTATAGGCTTGGGAGCGGGAAAGGGGAGGAGTGAGGTGGGCAACAACGATCACTTGAAGAGACGGCTCACAGAGCTGCATTGATTCCTGCTTCAGTGACTTGAGAGTGCTGTAGGAGTTAGACTACGCCACCAGTATCATAACACACTATTCAGTTTGAACAACTTCAGTTTAAACACAGCAGCATTTCAGCCTTTATTCTATATATACACAGTATTATCCTTATGATTGCTCTAAACTTATGTGGGGATCATCTTTATAATCTCTATGGCAGCTGTGTTGACCCAGCTTGGACTTAAGGCTGCACCTAAAGGTCTAGTCTGGACATTATGGGACTTGCATATGGCGGCCAAGCAACAGAAATCAGGGACTGTTGTGCCCACATCTTCACAGAGACCTGCCCCATCAACATCCCGGATCAAGCACTGAGTGGGCGCACTATTATTTCTTCAAAGGAAACAAATGACAGGTATTTGAAAAATGTGTTGTACTCAACTCAATCGCCAGCTAAAAAAAATCAAAAAAATCTACAGGGTTACTGACCCAGAACTTTTTAGCTGGCTTCCTTCCAGGAACTGTGTGGCAGAAAAATCCCTCTTATCATGTCTCTTGTTTATGGAAGACTTTTCAAAGTTGATCATGTTTTTTCTTTAATATATTTTAGCTTCAGAGGGCTTCGTCAACAGAATGATATAAATGAATACACTCCAAAACTGTCCAACGACTTAATGACATTCATTTTTCAACAACCTGCTGAAAATATCTACCTTACACAACCTGCTGGAAGGCTCCACCATGATGTCCTTTAGTCAGTTGGAAAGGACATATGAAGTATAAAAAAAAGACTTGTTTCCATATCGCAATTCTTCAGTGTCAAAATGTCTCACACCTAGAGAGACAGCTCTTTTTACACCGCCCTGACAATTCTATTAGTTTATTCTATAATATCCTTAAGGAGTATAATGTCACAAACACATCCTCTCTGAAGGGTTTATGGGAAAGAGAACTTAATGTTGAGATAAGATGTTGCTTGGAAAAGCACAAAAAACCTGAATGTCTGTAACTGGGTGAGGGTCATGCAACTGAAACTCCTACACAGGGCTCATGTATCTCCCTCTCAACGTCATAAGTACAACCCTAATGCATCTCCATTGTGCCCCAAGTGTAAAATAGAAATTAGTAGTCTTGCGCATTGTTCGTGGCATTGTGGGAAAGTACAGCAGTTCTGGCAGGTCATAAAGCGGAAAATTAATACGATTCTATCGATTAATATAAATAATAACCCTTCATACCAGTTGCTTGGTTTATCTGACATGTCCATCACTGACAAATTTAAAATAACATTTTAACAGATGACTGCTTTCTGTGCCAGACAGAGTATTCTGTTGAATTGGATCACAAGTTCCTTCAAAAGCTCAGTGGCAAAGGGTTATACTTGAATATGTTGCATTGGACTATTTGACATGTAAACTTCACAGCAACGACGATGCCTTTCGTAAGACGTGGGGCGCCTTTCTGTCATATGTTGGTTTGAATCTTAACACCATTCTTACAAGAGGGTTTGTATCATAGCTCTGAATGCTCTGCCTCAACAGGGACACTCTGCTTTGCCATTTAATTGATCTATTTTTGTTTCTGTAAACCTTTCTTTGATCATGCATAATAATATATACTCTATTTTTTTACTTTTACTTGTAGGAAATGTGACTACCGAACCTCCTTCCTGGACAAATTTGAATCTGAATGTATACGTGAGCCAAATGATTGTTACAAACATATGTTATAAACATATAAAACAACCAACTCAACTCAAAAGGGATCGAGATGTACACTTAAGGATAATTTCCTGATTTTCACATATTTTGGTGCTGAAATGTCTAGTAGGTACAAAATGTTTTGGAATGCTTTAGCCGGCAGCCACGAACCTGCTGCAGTGGCAGCAATGTGTTGCTTAGGGGCAAGTGTGCCCGTCAAAATTCTGTCCACAGTAAGTGCTTGTTTTTGCCACTGACAGGCTGCTGCTCAGAGACTCAGAGATGCTAGCTGGTCAGTTATTTTATTTGGTTGGACACAGCACAGGAAGGATTGTCTTTTGACTTGATTCTGCATATTATCATATTTATAAAATAAATAAAAGAAATGTGACTGTTTCAATTCTGTAGAAAATCACAAGTTGCACTTCAGTTGGGTACATATTATTAACAGCTTTAGTAAGACCATGCAGCAAAGGCGTAATCATGTTTTGTATACATTTCAGACGAAATCATTTAAAATATTTTTAAGACAATACCATACTATTTGCTATCAACATTTTCTCATCATCTTTTTCATCCAAGCACTCTAAAGTTTTAATACATTTTTAGTCTAGAAGTAGTCTCTTTGCTGCTAGATATTTTCCAGAATAAGCTTTAAAATTCTAAATATATGACGAGTTCCTTACATTTTAGTAACAACTTTCTGACTTAAAGCGTGACAACATGTAGGTATCTGTAAACAAAATGTTGCCCAACAGTTATGGAGGACCAGACAGCTAGAAACTACAGAACTACAAAATCAGAAAATCCCAAAGATTTGATTAATTTAGAAGTAGACTCTTGTCAGCCAGTTTGGCTGTACCATCTTGAAAGTAGCAGCCACAGTTAAAGGTTCAGTGTGTGAGTTATGGTGGCTCTGCACGGCAGTTTGTTTGTTTTGGGCTACTGTAAAAACATGGCGGCGCAACATGTGACTTTGTTGTAAGAGGACCTGCACTGTACATACAGAATAGGCTCATTCTAAGGTAATAAAACATAATGGTTCATTGTATAAGGTCTTTATATACACCACCAAAAATGTAGTTATGGATCTTATATTGCATTTCTGGCAATAGATTCACGGAATTATTAAACACTGAACCTTTAAGTGAAGTGAGTGGCAGATGAAAAGGTTTATAGGTATCTATTCATCTAGTATTTATTAGTAGAGATTCCAGACTGGGGTTAGTCATCTAACACAGACATTAAAAATAAATAAATAAAACCTCACCATCTGATAATGTATTTTTGCCTCAGGAAACATCTCTGCTGTGCGCGTATGTTTGTTTAAAAGGATGCTGTAAGTTCATGCAATGCTTTCAGAGCCTCCCACTCTAGTGGGCAGCTATCATCTCTCAGGGTTGCATCAGCTTCTAAAAAATAAAAAAAGTAAAAATTCAATTTCATGAAAAATATTTTATTGTAAGATCATGTAGCCTTAAGCAACACTTCCCTGAACTGACAATTCACTTTCAAATGTTTGCTATGTGAGAAATGAAAGTGGAACTGATGAAGAGTCAGACTGATGTGGGAGAGCAACAGAAGGTTTTTCTTAACAATCAGTGTTTTAGCCTCTGATATCTGAAAACCTGACATTTGATATTCTTTTACATATTATCTCTTTTTTTTTTTTTAAAAAAAGGTTTTTTCACTGCACAGTGTTTTGTTAATTCTTTGTTTAAAGAGTTTCTGTGACTGAACTGTCAAAATGAGTCACACACTTGTAAAAGCTGCTAAGCCTAAAAAGTATCAGTGATTTATATGTAGAAGGAAAAGTCCTTGTGATGAAAGTGACTCACGCGTTACAAAAGAAACAATCTAATCCACAATGTGGATTTTACAAATTACACTAACCCTCAACTCCAATAAACTAAAATCAAGACATATGGTACTGGCATGTGGGAAAATAGAAATAATGGTAACATAGTAACAAAATGCCTACTCTTCACACGCTGCGACCAAGCACATGTGAGGTGACTTAAAACATTAATCAATTTTAAAAAAGACTGAGGGCCCCGATTACAGCCTACATTCATATGTAACTTGAAAAGTAACCTACTGTATGTAAAGAGTTTGATAGCTTTCTAGTGATTCTGGAATTCCTTAAGGGTTTCCTATAATAGTTATCTATGTTGTTTTGTTTGTTTTTTTATTTAATATTCACGGTAAAAAGAGTGGGATTTATCCCAAGCACACACTAAAACCATAATACCACATAAATATCTATTAATTGCCTTAGGAAAACCTGAGCCCATAAGTTTTAATTATCGTCCAATACAGTGAAAGCTTTAGGAATATTAATATGTAGAGTGTTTCCTCGAGCCAACTCTGCTCTCTCTTTGGACAAGGTTCTAAGTTGATTAAATAGAAGGATACTATAAGCTCCTAGGCCAACAAATATCTTCGTTATGCTTGAATTCATATTACTAGTGCGGTGCCTGTTCACAGGGGCAGATGTTCCGAATGTGTGTTTCATCATTATTTATTGGCCAAATAAATAAATAATTACTTTAAATGCATGTGAAACAGTCTTTAGGTAATTTGTTTAAGAGGGGAAAAAATATATACAGGCAAGAGGAACACACAACCTGTGCACTACTGACTGAGCTAACCAGCAACCTGACAATTGTTTTGAAAATCAAACTTAACTGCCGACCCAACCTGCAGCATCAGTAACACAGTATTAATAACACTAAAACAACATGACAATGGCGGAGATACTACTTAATATTCCACGCTTCCTTGGAACTTAACATAAAACTCTTACAACTCTGTTTCAACAATTCACTACCAGATCGGCGTGCATAAGCCCCGCCCCCACAAGTGTACCTCACTCTCATTGTTGCGGAGCTGAGCAGCATAATCTCCACCAGCGTGAGCAGCTTTGCTGTGCCCCTGCAAGCGCTCCCTGCTGTTGCAGAGATCAGCGCTGTTCTCTACTGTATTTATTTTGAACATGTGTGTTGAAATTGCACCAAACGCGACACTGCACTCCCTGCAGCAACACACCCACCATGTTTGAAGTCGATTGGATGAAAGGTTCCCGACGTAAACAAACAGACACACACATATAGATTCCCCTCTTTATTAGAGAGATATCAATAATTTAAGCTAATTTACAAATGTGGAAAGCTGAACAGGGGCGGCTAGCCAATAGAGGGCAATAGGGCACCACCCTCCTGCAAAATAATATATTATTTTTTAAAGTAATTTATTCAATGTAACAAATTTTCAAAACAGTTTGTCCTGCCTCTGATATCTTAGTCCAATCAGCTGCAGTGTAAAGTCGTGATCCGAGGAGTACAGACCCTTTCAGGCGATTTCAGTCTTGATGAACTCACTGACAGACTTTCTTGCTACGGCAGTTTTTTTCCAACTCCAGCGCAATCTCCATGGGTTCCAGGCGGGTTACACTAACGTGTTTTTGAGCATATAAACAGCATGTTGATAGATTTTTCCACTGAAATTTTGCTGAAACAATTTTTTCAGATTATTCCGACCCCACTTCAGGCAGCACCATGTGTGCCAGCGGTCGCCTTCGAGATCAACATGGCTAACATTACCTCAACTCAGATGGGCAACTCCATCGTGTCACTGCTGTCTTAAAGCCAGGTCAGGTGAGATAGTACACTGCTCAAAAAAATAAAGGGAAAATAGCATCCTAGATCTGATGAATGAAATAATCTCATTAAATACTCCTTTCTTTACATAGTTGAATGTGCTGACAACAAAATCACACAAAAATTATCAATGGAAATCAAATTTATCAACCCATGGAGGTCTGGATTTGGAGTCACACTCAAAATCAAAGTGGAAAACTACACTACAGGCCGATCCAACTTTGATGTCATGTCCTTAAAGTCAAAATGAGGCTCAGTAGTGTGTGTGGCCTCCACGTGCCTGGGCATGCTCCTGATGAGGTGGCGGATGGTCTCCTGGGGATCTCCTCCCAGACCTGGACTAAAGCATCCGCCAACTCCTGAACAGTCTGTGGTGCAACGTGGCGTCGGTGCATGGAGTGAGACATGATGTCCCAGATGTACTCAATTGGATTCAGGTCTGAGGAACGGGCGGGCCAGTCCATAGCATCAAGGCCTTCCTCTTGCAGGAACTGCTGACACACTCCAGCCACATGAGGTCTAGCATTGTCTTGCAT
>JAPMOB010230407.1:0-16080 GCA_029875015.1 Lepomis gibbosus
ATGATGAACACCAGTTCTTTGCCCTCAATTTACTCCCATCAGAAATTAGAGCGCTTGTTATGCTGTAATAATCATTGCCGCTGCCTCCGATGAACGCCACCATTATTATACATATTCCAGTCAGGAACAGGACGGGCATGCTCACTCATTACTCCCACAGACAAAATGCAGCGTGATTTATGGCCGCGACCAAGGCATTTGATTGCCTCTGCGTCTGCGGTGCCACTTTCAGGAAATGAAGCTCACAGCAGAAATCCAATAAGGAGCACACAGTGTGCGCTGAAGTTCTCATCATAATCGTGGCTATTTACAGATTGATATAGCTGTACAGAGCCCTGACATATTTTCTGTTCCCAGCCAGATGAATCAGCGTTTATCCTCATATTACCCCCCACGTCTACATCTAACCCTCCTTCACTGCTCCCTCTCCCGCTGCCCTTATTGTCTTCTTGATATCTGAGCAAATCACGCCTCTCATTCTGTTTACAACCTCAGAGGATTGGTAAATGGCTCAATCACATGCCTTTTAGCTGCTTGTTTTTTTTTGTTGTTGTTGTTTGTTTTTTTTGTTGCTTAAGTTGATTTCCATAATGTGAGCCGTTGTCACGCCTGTGGCCTTGTGAAATAACAGCTTCAGCAGTTTTAATAGGAATATGAAACAATGTTACCCTGGCGGGAAAGGTACAAATTGTTTTTCTGTGATAATAACTTTTGTTGGTGATTGCAGATTGTGTTCTTTGTGTTTGATATTCCAGATACTCCACCAGCTTGTATGAGACATGGACAGAGACTGTGGGCGAGAGTTCTCAGTACAACCTCAGCCTGCCATTAATCAGCAGAGACGCAGCCACTCAGCTGATCTCAGTCAACTTCAGCTCGCAGGTTTTTACATTGCGCCCACATGCTAGGAAAAACTGATCCCAGACAGGCTGCTAGATGTGTCACTGCTTATAATACTTCTGCTTTGAATGTGGACAGGAGTGATTTAGTAGTTTGGTGATATATCACGTATCTTCCAGTAAATTTCATGCACGTGCCAGCAGCTGCATAAGATAGTCTAAATCCTTTAACACAGTAAAGTTTTATTTCAGTTTCATCTCTTAAAGGCTGTAATGTCGAGTCATGCTGCTCTAAAGAACTGCTAACCTACATCTCATTAATCTGAGTCTTAGTGGAAAATGGAAACTCTAGAATGGAATATTTACGTTTTTAAGATATTATTTTTATCGTGAAATTGGCGAAAGATGTTGAATCTTTGCAAACACTATTGGCAGCCCAAGAAATGACGAAAAAAAACCACAACTGCTTGTGAATTTCTTGACATGCTTTGCCTTGCCTCTAATTTCCCTCTCGACCTCTTCCTAGCTGGCTTCTGTGCTGAGGGAAGTGAAGTACTTGGAGGCTCGACAAACCGTGGCCATCCCTGAAACTGCAATGCAGATCTACACCACCAGGGGGCAGCTGTGGCAGTATGTGGCCAACCTGGAGCTCGCTGTGGGCCGATACAACAAGGTTGGTTTAGATTTGGCTAAAAGCGGCGAAGACACTGTTTTAAAAGGATAATTACACACTTACTCATTCACCATAGCAGGCTGATGTCAGAGCGATGAATTCTAAAGTAGTATGCTCAAGGGACTACTGGTGCCCCAAGGCGAGTCATGTGACAGACAGTCGTCGAGCTGGCACTAATGCTAGCAAGCTAATCTGCTTGCGTGTTTACTGTGAGTTGACCATTATTGGTTACACAAGCTCTGATTACAATGTTATATGGTAAAGAAACCTCGGTTTGGCACGATTCCTCAGGTCCTCACATGCACTGTGAATTCCTTTCACTGAAACTCTGTATCCATTAAATCCAGTATGAGTTTATTCTAAATCCAGATACACAGTACACGTGAACCCGAGCCGGTCCCAGGGAATAACTGATCAAGCTCTGTAATTAAATTTATTCAAATGCCTTCGCACTCTCTACCTTTGCGTGCTCCTCCTTTCTAAACTTTTCCAGTTCGACTTTTGACACCATTATTTTCTTAGCTCGCCCAAATTGCCTCTGCCTGGAAGCAATGGTGTGTTTTCTCCTCAGCAGTTTATAAAAAAATGAAAGCTTTATTGCCAAACTGTATGTGTCAATCTATTAGATATATTACTTGCAATAAAGTGAGTGTTTCTGAGGCGTGCGCTGGAGATGGTGGATGTCATCATGACCTTGGCTCACCAGAGCGTATGCCTAGGCAGGGCAGTGAGCCTCTCCCAACACAATGGGCCCCATATGCGAGAGTGCTTGAGCTACACAGTGCACTGCTACAAACACAACTCATATGAAGCCTGATTTTGGTATCTGTTGAACACTGATTAACAAAATCCTTTATTTTTTATTATTGCTCTGTATTTTAACAGAAGTATTAGAAAATAATGTTCAACTGTTATTTGGTCGTTGTCATTGTGTAGCTTGAAATCTGCAGCTCGGGACCACCTTGTACGTAACTCAGCAAATATTTGACCAGTTTAATAATAGCACGTACAGCGTGAAGGATGGACAGAACTGGAAGATTGTCACATGACCTGCTTATAAATGTGGACGCGTGTGTCCCAACTTTAAAGAAATGTGTTGTAAGCTGTGTGGCCCCATCAGGACCACACTTTTTACTTGCTATAGCTAGCAATAGCGACCAGAAGTTAAGTGACAAAACAGGAAATAGAACGGTGGTCCACATAAGGTCAATTTACTGTAGACCGCACAGGCTGTGGATCTGACAGTGCTGTTCTATGACCATTAGTTAAAAACGTGACACTGCGGGTAATAGTAAGTAGGAATCAAATACTGAGCATAAAGTTTGTTCCCTTTTGACAACCATGTCCTTGGGCAGTAGCTGGGAAATGATATGATATTTCTCCAGCCAGAAAAGCAGTGCAGCGTTGCTGCAAGTCTTTTGCTGGGCGATGAACCCACACATTTAATTTGAGGGACACATCTGTGTAATAATGATAGAACTGTATTACAGCTGAATGGAGATGAAAGAATAAAGAAACACTGCGGGTTGATTAACAAGCTGTATGTGTGTCATCAGTGATTGTATTCTTACGGAACAAGTAGACAGGCTTTCAACTAATGTCTCCGTCCGTTATGTGACCTTTGATCGTAGCAGACATCACAGCATGGGGCGGCGCCACCCAATGTCAGTATGAAGCTTTTTTAGCAATGCTTTAACTTGGTCAATCCAACTAAGTATTAGATGGATTACCAAGAAATTTGGTACGGACATTTGCTGCAGCAAGAGAATGTCAACGCATTATTTTGGGGATAGCCTGATGAAGTCACAGTTTTAATATCATCCAACAATTTGGTTCTTAAGAAGACACCCTAAAAGATAAGTTACATCTAATATGTCTAATATGAGACCTTCTTTGAGTTATCAGAGACCTCAGAGGCTGTTTGCTAAGGATTTTGTTCCCCTAGCCCAAGGGGAACACAAACTGACTAACCCCTTTCAGGACATATTGTATTCCCCCCCCACGTCTGATACAAATCTAAGACGAATAGCATATCCATCAGTATCGTTTTCTGTTGGTTAAAAAGCATTGTAGCCGCGTGGAGCTGTATGGAGCAGTTGCATTCTACTCATGTGAACTACAGTGATTGCTGTGCATGTGGAGCGCTAACAAACAAGACTAACATTTGAATTTTATTTTCTAATTACACTAATGAGGGATGTGCATTGTGTGTGTGTGTATCCACTTAATGACTTAAATGAAAGAATTAGTACATAAAACATGCTTCTCTTTGCCACTGACGCTATCAGACACATAATGCTATTGTTTCTCTTAATGGGAATTGGGAATGGGGGCAAAAGGGCAATTTCAATAATGGAGCATGAAACAATGTAAGAGCAATCACTAATGTAATTAACTCACAGAGGACAGCTCGTACAAAGCTCAGCCACATGTATCACAGCTACCTCAGTCAGACATTACATTTTAAAAATACAGAATTTCATTACTTCAGGTAGCTAAAAGTTCAAGTCCTGTAAGTCCACAGCAACATGGAACGATTCAGATAAAAGTGACTTTAATGAGAACGACATCCTGTCTTGATGCTCTAGGCTTCAAGGCCACATAGAAGTCATATTAAAAACGATATTTCTGTACGCGCTTAATATGAGCTGAACGTCACATTACATCTTTCTCTGTTTTTTTGTTTCTCTCGCAGGTGATGCACTCTATGCTCGACGTGGAGCATCCTCTGGTTCGGGGCCAGCTCAGGGACATTGATGCTCAGCTCAAAAAGGCAGAGGAGAGTCTGAACTGGAACAGTCAAGGTCAGGACTGATAACTACCAGATACAGCGGGATGAATTGAATGGCATATTTAGTTTCAGTTTCTACTGTTAGCCCAAATTACAAAAAAACTCAATTTCACTTACCTCTAGTGGCATTCAGCCATGTAGAAAGTTTACGTGACCATGTTTTTAGATATTTTTTTTTCTGAGCTTTCTACCTCCAACCCAGTACAGCGGTGATGACTGGAATTTAATTTGTTATGCTCACTAAATTACAGCAAAGTGTCTTCCCACTGACCTCGCTGTGCACAGTTGTCAATGGAGGAAATAATTTGTCATGAAAACACGGGCATAAGAAATAGTTGAACATTACAAGAAATATGTTTATTTGCTTTCTTTCTGGGTGTAAGATGTCCAAATCAATATCAATGTCATGCCTGTGAGTCATTACAGACACCTAGCCTAGCTTAGCATAAGGACAAAGGAGAAAGATCTGCTATAAAAAAAAAAAAAAAGGTTTTAAAAAAGTGAAAGCTTTAGAGGTGCTACCGAAGGAGTACAGTGTCTTTGAACAGAGCGATATAAGGGATATTTCAGGTGATACAGAAATATTACTCTTGAGAAAAGGTCTCTCTCTGTAGGGCTCCTATCCACAGTCTTCTCAGACATTTATAATAACAATCTGAGCCTGTCTGTGGCAAAAACAAGCGTTTTAGTGGACGTCCTCTGACAGGGCTCTATGTCCCGCAAGGATAACGTTGCAGCCCTGTTAAGCTGCTGCCAACTGCAGTGCGCTCGCTCAATACTGGACCAATTTCAAATGTTCTCTCAATTAGTCACATAGACACAACAACATGGTCCAGGATGAAAAATACTGAATTTATCCTTTAACACACAGACATGAGATTGATATTAATCTTCTCATCTCACTCAGAATAGAATAAGTAATTTGTTGACAGCTTGAATGCTAAGCCGCCAATTAGAGAATCAGTCCAGCTAAATGATGTCTTTTCCTTTGCTTAGAGAAAAAACAGCAAATGAAAAAGCTCTCCAAATATACACTGTATATATATTTTTTCAGATCATCGTAGATTATATGATGTAGAAGAAATAGCACTAAATAGTCAAACAGATATTTATTTGTATGAAAATTGACAGGTTATTATAGAAAATGTTCCTCTCTTGTTCCTCCATCCTGGTGTTTCCCTTCATCCTTGTCATTTCTGGGGCAGAGCAGGCTGCTCTGAGACGTGACATGAACAGAGACGCTCTGCATTTTGAAAAACATATAAAATAACAGTGGGAGAGGTGTTCAATCATTGATAAGCTTTGCTTGACACTCTGCTGGCAGGCATGTTGTCAGTTTCTTCGACTCCAGAATTCCCAGAAGAATGTAGCAGAAATGAGAAGAGTGTTTACGGTACAAGCCGATGCACTCGACTGTCGGTGGGGATAAACTCACAGTCCCTCTGCAGTTTATGTTGTGCCCTGTGTGTGTGTCTGTGTGTGTGTGTGCATTCTGGATACTTCTGGAAAGCTTGTGAGGATTTCTGTCTTCTGTAGATTTATTTGGTAAAAGTGCATATGTTGGCCATTTTTTCTGAGGCCCTGTTTCTTCTGGCTCTGGCGGGCACTAGATTATTCAGTGAAAAATGTATTTGAAGTGAATTTCCCATGTGTCGGGAAACATAGCATTCATTCTATATTAAAGCCGATAACATTTTCACATGCATGTTGTATCCATGTGCTCCTTGTATCGAATACTTAATACTTAATAAGTACATCACTTTTCATTTTTGTAATTCACTTACCCAATTTACTTCATACAGTCCTGATGCTCAATGCTGCATTATATAGCGCACTAAACATCTGATGCTGAGAGGAGATTGCAGTCAGACTGCAGGGGGACACTCTTGGTGGGCTGATGCACCTCGTTGTCATATCAATTGAAACAGTTGGCAGTCGCTGACTCCTATTTTGTGACTACACCCTGAAATGCAAATTAAATTAAGACCTACCAGTATTGGATTTTAAGGCCTGAGTTTATATGTATATTGGTATGTGTTAACGTTTTTCCATAAACACAAAGCAAAAAACATTTTGGATAAGGACCCCTTTGTTTTGTTAGGTATTGTGGTCAAGATAAGTACTGAGCAGGACATTTTACGGTTGAAAAATAACCTTGGTCAGTGCTCTCTGTGGACTGACAAATTCATGGTTCTTGTCATGGTTCAAAAAATCGATACAGCATAATATTATGATATTTTCCGTGGCAATACTGTATCGATACACAGACACCACTTATTGATCTTTTATTATATATATTGATGAGAATTTTACTTTTGTGGTACTATAATAATAAAATCAATTGCTTTCTCTGTCCACTAGAAAAAGAGTTTTCCTTTAGGGACACAAATTTAAAGTTGGAAAATAGTAATAAACTCCAGTACATCGCAATATGTTTATAATCGCAATAATATCGTATTGCGACATAAGTATCATGATAATATCGTATTTTGGGGCCTCTGGCGATTCCAACCCCTCCTTATCGCCTGACATGTTTTGCAACACTGATATATTTGTGGTAAGCTAATAACTGCTTTTATTGGTTTAGCTCAAGAACAAATGGCCCTAGCCAGTCAAGTGGATCCATGGTATTTTTAGGATTCTAGAGTTGGAAATGTGGGCCTGTGTTTACCTGTAGGTCTGTCATTTGGCCCTTCTACTACATTGGTCCATCATGAAATATCTAAACAAATATCGGATGCACGGCCCAGATAATGAATCCTAATGACATTTTTGATTCCTTGACTTTTCAGTCACTAGTTTTGAGTGAAAATGTCTCATTTACTAGAGTACTGGATGGATCCATGATCCCCTCAGGGAAAGTAATCACTTTAGTGATCCTTTAACCTTCATCTGGCACCATCTTCAGGTCCAAATCGCAGTGGCTCCAATACTTAGCAAATGTAAGCATGCTAGCATGCTAAACTAAGATGGTGAATATTACAATCTTTCTCAAAGCACCACCACAGAGCCGCCAGCGTGGCTGTATACTCTTTGTCTTGTTCATTAATATGTGGAAAAATAAAGAAGCGGTCGTCAGCAGTTTTGATTCATGATACAAGCTACAGCAAACCGTTTCAGTAACATTTTGCAGATGAACCACGCCACTACAGTGTTGCCTTCATCAAAATGTCTAAATCCTGCCCAAACCTACATGCCACAATAGATCCACGCTGCCACCATCTATATATGGATAACATACAAAATACTACTATACAAGATATTATAGGACAAAAAAAGCTGCAGGCCAGGTTAGGCTTTTTTAATGCAGAGGTAGTCAGACATATTTAAATCACATTATTAATTTAATGCAGGCATATTGTAGTCTAAGTTTGCACTGCAAATAAAATATATGGAAAAATAATCCAAATATGATCAAATATATATTGGAACCTAAAACATTTATTTATACCTGGTTATACCTATTTTCTTTCCTCTTGACCTCTTAACCGCCCATCTCTATTATCCACTACCCTCTAGATATTTGGCAGTGTATCCAGGAGGTACGAGACGCCGTCTGTGACCTGGAGAGCCGACTCCAGAGGGCCAAAGACAATGTGGAGGAAATCCAGAGCTGCATGAGGTCCTGGGCCAGCCCCATTTTTGACAGGAAAGAGGGCAAGAAAGATGCACTGCTCAGTCTGGAGGACAGGGCTGAGAGGCTGGACAGGTTTTACAGTCTGATACGGTCTTCTGGGGAAAAGATTCACTTCCTGCTCAAGGTGGTTAAAAAAGCTTTCCTCTTGGTTGTCTGACGTATCAAATTGGCTTTAAGTTGCACTCACATTTCATCATTCTATGAGGTCATTATGAAGTCAGCAGTTCCTGATTTCCTTTGAAATGTTTCCAGTGATTTGCAAATGTGGTAGAACTGATGGTTCCGTATCACTGTCACGCTTTGCAACGTCTTAGAGCAATCTGGAGCTGCTAAGAGCCGAGCAGACCTCTGCAGAATGGAAGGCCTATGTGGAGTACATTGACGACTTAATCATAGATGGATTCTTCAACAGCATCGAGCGCTCACTCAAGTTCTTCCTGGATAACACTGGTAGGACTTTCATGGACAAATGATGCACTTAAAAACATACTCACAAAAAAACCCTCGCACTTACTACTTATAGTGCTGCAGTTATGTTAGCAGTGTTAATATTGTTGCCCCAAGGCCAGAATGCTGACCTGCTAATCCTAAATATAACATCCAAAGATTCTGCCCTGCTACCCTGATTCCACAGTGAACCAAAAACATCATCCTCCAGCCAGCTCTGACTTGGACAGCGTCAAAGCAAAACATCCTCAGGGGTTTTGATGTCAATTGGGTGTCCGCCTGTTTTGGCTGTCGACATTAAATAGGTCTGGACTTGCTTGCTGGCATGAGTTTCGTCAACCAGCTTAAATGGACTGGGATTGCTGCCAGACTGATACTCTGTCCACCTCATCTCCTCCCCCGTATTCTACCCGTTCTTTCACTTCTACTTCCTGTTTCTCTTTTTCCCTCCCCGCCTTGTGTGGATGTGAACTGTCTTATATGATTAGCAAGGTTCTGAACCGAGTGAGCTGACCTGGAAACACCTCAGGGGATGCTATGGCAACAGCACAGCTATCCCCTAGAGGCTAAGGAATGAACCTTCAGTACTTTACTTCTTACTGTATTTTGTCGAGCCTGAAAAACACAAGACCATCTCTTAAGAATTATTATTTCAAAAAAATAAATGCTAGATTACCGGCAACCAAAAAGGGTTTTTTCATGCACAAATCTATTGACAAAATCCCTAAAACATGTGATAACAAAAATAGAATTGTCATTGTTTACTTTTATTCCTTTGTCCTGGAGGTTTTGATCATAGTGCACCATCTGGAGTTCAAACTCCATCTGGAGTTTGCTCAGTTGTCATGGAATTGCAGATTTTCAAACCAGCCAGTATTCTCAGCTCTTCTCATCCATGTTGGCTTAAAATGGAGCTTTGAAACAGCCTTTGACTAAACAATCTCAATCCAATGTCCCCTTACTCGGTAATTGCTCGTTTCAGAGCTGTTGTTTTGCAGGTGTAATGTTTACCATGCTCACCATCTTATTTTAGCGTTAGCACGCTAACGTTTGCGATTAGAACTAAACACATCTTTTATGGGATTCTGCTTGACATCGTTACTTGATCTCATGACATTTTCTATTAAGGTCAGGGAAATGTGGTTAGGCAATGGAAAAAGATGGAATTTGTATCCCTTTCCCCCTTCTTATTCCACTCCTCTTTTTCACCTGTTTCTTCTTTTTTTTAATCTTCTTCCATAAACCACATGTAGACATTCTCTAGAGATTACAGTGTTTTGTTTTCCGTTTGGGGAACACACTTAAAGTTTTAAATTGAACCTTTGGGGAATTTTCAAAGTAACTCAGACATTTTAGTTAGCATTACAAATCCATATGTTTTACTCTAGCAGTGTGTCCATGGCAGTTTCAACTGTTTCCAAATTGTTTCCTTTGGGTCCAGACCAGAGAGCGGCCGTGGCTCCTCTCTTTGAGGCTCAGCTGGACCTGAAGGTTCCTGACATGGTGTTCGCTCCATCTCTGGAGTTTGGAGCAGGAGACAGTTTCTTTGAGCTGGTGGAGAGCCTCATCAATGATGTGTTCAGAATCTCCTCACTGGTGCCACGCCTCGCCCAGCACAGCCCCTTTCCCCACTACCAGGTACTGATGATTTGATGCATTCCATCTAGAACTTCTGTTTCATTTGAAATCCCATCAACATGCCACATGTTCAAGAAAACTATCAAAACGCCACGGTTGGCTTCTGATCCTTTCCCCTCAGGCCGATATGGAGGACATGGCTGATCTGGCAGACATGCGTCATCTCCTCATGGAACGTGTGCAAGGTGTCATGGCAACGTGCTGCGAGTTTCGCAACTCTCTGGAGCGCTACAGCTACCTGTATGTGGATGACAGGAAGGAGTTCATGCGCCAATTCCTTCTCTACGGCCACGTTCTCACCAGCCAGGACACGGAGGTTTACGCTGATGACAGCGTTTCAGAAAGCCCGCCGACCCTGAATAACTTTAGAGAACAGGTGGACGGGTGGGTATTGGTCAAGTGGAGTGTGAGAGTATGTTTGTGTGTGCGCCTAAACGTCCATATGTGGTTGGCTGAGGATAAGTTTGTTTTTTCTTGGTGAATATTAAGTGTAGGTTAAAGAACAGACCGTTAGGGTTAGATGTAGTTTATATTACCTGACTGAAATCTGTTTATACTACTATACGTGCTGTAGGTATGAAAAGATCTACGAGGAGGTCCAGGGTCTGGAGCCGGTGCGTGTGTTCCATGGGTGGATGAGGGTGGATGGGCGCAGCATGAAGAGCGCCTTGCTCAACATCATCAAAAAGTGGAGCTTCATGTTCAAACAGCACCTCATTGACCATGTAACTAACAGGTAAAGTACATTTTTATACACTCAAGGGGGTTTCTGCTACAGCCGTATTTGGTCTGGTATGACCAGTAGCTTATTATGCTAATGTTAGCAAACTTTAGATACATATTGCTGTGTACATTTAAATAATACTGACCACGGCAGCATTTAAAATGGCAGAATTTCACTGCCAACGCAGTTTATTTCAATGAAATCAACACAATACTCTGGATACTGTACATTAACCTTTCATGCTGAGTTCGACTTTGGAGAAGTGGTTTTCAGCTGATAGTATGACCTGCTCCACAGAAGAGGCTTGGTTTGCAAACAGTTGGGAGAAAGGAGTCGATGGTATAAATACATGTCTCTTGAATAAACTGTTTGTCTGGTCCACTGACTTGGAAAGCACCTGAGTAGCGTAGTTGATATGTTATTTGATAGCCACATTTTTCCACAAGTAATAATCACACTGGTTTAAATAAACATTTACATTTATTCATTTAGCTGACGCTTTTATCCAAAGCAACTTACAATTGCTATATATGTCAGAGGTCGCACGCCTCTGGAGCAAGTAGGGGTTAAGTGTCTTGCTCAGGGACACAGTGGGAATTGAACCCGGGTCTCTCACACCAAAGGCGGGCGTCTTAACCATAGCGCCACCCGACCACTTTGATTGTATTTTGCGGAGAGTTTTGAGCTAAAGGAATTAAAGGCCTGTCCCAAATACGTGCAGATGGACTTCAGTGATTGAAACAAATAATAGCCTGGGCTATTCATTTTTACAGCGTATGTCTTCGAAACTTCACACCTCCAGCATGTATTGCAGTTTTATGTTAAACATTTGTGCTCCCCAAGCTAAGATAACCCCTGATGACACCATCATGGGTTAGTTTACATAATTATTTTTAGAATACTCATCAAGAGCTGGTTTCACATGCCGAGGGGTTCTCCCCATGATGCATTACTGATCTTGACCAAATTTCCCTTAAATGTCCCTTTAATGATCATTGTCATCTATCCCCAGTCTGTCAGATTTGGAGGAGTTTGTCAGTGTGGCTGAGGCTGGCCTGAGCCAGCAGGTGGAAGAGGGTGACTACGGTGGCCTGGTGGGGGTTATGGGTCACCTGCTGGCTGTTAAGGAAAGACAAAACACCACAGATGCCATGTTTGAGCCCCTGCAACAAACCATTGCTTTGCTGAAGGTCTATGAGCAGGAGCTGCCAGATGTGGTCTACAAACAGTTGGAGGTAAGGACTCATCACTTCACATTATTTTTACGAGCACATATTCTTTCTTCTGTTTCTTTCTGCTGAGACAGAGCCATTTCTCTTGCTTTACTTTGTGTCTTCCAATCGCACATCCCCGTTCTGTCCTCTTCCTCCTGGCAATTCATCATCTGTCACTCCTGCCTGCCTTGCTTTTATCGCCACCTCTTTATCTCCCCCTCTCTATATCTATCTGTTTATCTATCTGTCTATCTGAAGGAGTTGCCAGAAAAGTGGAACAACGTGAGAAAGAAGGCGGTGTCGGTCAAGCAGCAGGTGGCGCCTCTGCAGGCCATCGAGGTGACCAGCCTGCGGCGAAAGTGTGCCACTTTCGATGTGGAGCAATACACCTTTAGGGAGCACTTTCGAAAAAACGGACCTTTCAGGTAGAAAAAAAATCTTTTTTGCCTCTAAGAGTTTGTTTTTGGAACATTTTACTTTAATGCCCCCATATATCATTTATAGGCAGTAAATAAACTCTTAAAACATGGTTTATTATGCACTATAGTGTAGTTGTAAGCAGATTTAAGGCTACTTAGTTGTCAACAACTATAACTCTTTATGTGACACATTCTGTAACTGATTACACAGTGTAACACAGAAGTAATCAGAATTCTTCATATATGATTTCACACATAAACAAATACTATTTATGTCCATTAAGACATTATTGACCCTAGAAATATTTTTTGGACTAATGTCCAATTTCTCCTAGAGATTACTTAGGTACAAAGGATTTTTTTTCCAAATCTGTTTTGGGGATAACATAAATGCTGACTGGATTATGAACCCTGGCACAAAAAAAAATCCAGTGAGCTAACTGTTCTTTCACTGCACGCAACTTGTAGAGAGGTGGAATAAGAATAAGAGTATGACATCAGAAAGAGGGATTTGGAACTTGAGTGTTGCACATGGTTAGAGGTTCAGGCAACAAAAGCACTTAGGGAAAGCTTAGGGAAAGACTGTGGCGTCTTTTAAATGTCGATAAGTAAACACACCGTCACATCTGCCACTTTTTTCAGTATTTAATGACCACCATCTTTCCCTAACTGAGGGTTCACAATGCAGCCTACTAGCATGATACTGACTACAACAGAATTCAAACGATTACCATGTTAATTAAAGTCTGGTTTCCCTGCCACTCCATTTTTTTACACTAGTCCCAACGAACTTTTCCAAAATGTTTCTGTAAAGTAAAATTATCACCGTCATAACTTTCACCTTCTGTCAATGACAGAATCCACTGTATGTCTTTTGGGTCAAAGTTGAAAGGTGCAAACATGAGCAAAGTGCTCGCCGCTATGACTTTGCAGGTGTTTGAGGCAAGTTTATAAAACCGCAACTGACGGCCTTCATCAGTGGATAAAGTTTGAAAAAATGATATAAATAAATAATGAATGATTGACCAGTTCACCAGATATGAATGCCTCACAGGAGGTGTTATAGTTGACAATAACATTAATAAACATGTCCTTATGTCTGCTTAGAACTACATTATTGAGTGCTATATCAACTAGCTGTTTATTTATAAGCAGTATTATAAATGCTAAATAGGGGGAGGTTATAATAAAGTGCTGCCATTTGATTTGAGTCAGTCAGTGAAGGCAACACAATTCACTGTATGGTTTCCTTGGCGACTGAGTTCAGTAAGCACCTTTGAAAAGATAAGAATGTCACCTTTCTGCCTTCTCACTTGATATAATAGAAGTGTTATCTCGAGGCTCTCACATCCGACAAGGCTAATTGAATCTTAACATAATGATAATTAATTCATAGGTGGAGATGCTTCATCATAATGTCTAATTGCCAGATTAGTTATGTGTGTAATTGGTCTCTTAATAACCTGGTGATTATTTTCTCATAAATGTCACGGAAGTCATTGTTCATTGTCGCAGTGTGCAGTTAGACTCTGGTCTGGTTTTGCTGCAGCCAAGTCAGGCTTGGCAAAACTGCAGCCTTTCATTACCTAAACACAGCCTGATTTATACTGGGCTTGTACAAATGTGTGTGTGTGTATGTGTTTTGATGGGGGTCTGTGTGGACTCATCCAGGTTTGACAGCGAGAGCCCCTACCAGATGTTGGATGCGTTCCACCGGCAGATCCAAGAGCGGGAGGCGGTGATGGCCTCCCTGGTGGAGTCTGCCAGCCTGTTCGAGGTCACCATCCCCGATTACAAACAGCTCAGACAATGCAGGTAAAGCCTGAAGCTGGAAGGAGAAAATACCACGAGCCCGTGCCAAATTCGAAACTAATGAGCCGTTATAGCAGAAGTGCTCTTTCACGTCCACAGTTCCAATTTACATGCTGCTTTAATTCCCTTTGCCTACTCTCCTTCATCCCCAAGGCGCGAGGTGGGCCTGCTGAAGGAGCTGTGGGACATGATCACCGTGGTGGAGTCCAGCATGGCGGCATGGAGGACGACTCCCTGGAGAGAGATCCGTGTGGAAGACATGGAGCTGGAGTGCAAACGCTTCTCCAAAGATATACGAGGGCTGGACAAAGAGGTGAGGGAAGAGATATTTTATGTAGAGGTTGAGAGTGTGTGGGAGGCTGAAAAAGTTGGATAGGACAAACCGAGATGAATAAGTAACTTCCAGCTGCAATTGACTGTTCACTAAACCCCAGCCCCCAAACAATGATATCCCCATCATAACCTTAGCAAAACCAAAAAACACAACAGAAAACCTGTAATCAATTAAAAACAGCGCCTTTATCTGCAGCATGTCTGGCAAGCCAGCATGGAGCGTTACTTCAAATATAGGAATGTGTCCTTAACTAACTAGATTAGTTTGTGGGGTTACTCTAAAAGAAGCAACATTACCCAAGATAGTTAATTGTAATTTTTTAAACACATCGAGTTTTATTGTTACATTAAATGTGAAAAGCTAAGCAGCCAATTTCAATTCTGCCCCCGTTACTGAGGCTGAATAAACTGGTAGTTAAGCGTGTTGCAAAGGTGAAGAAGTAATTTGTTAGGGAAAGGAGAGTAATAACCTCCCTCTGTCTTTACTCTCAACTGCAACTCGGAGTTACAGGCCCTTGAGCAGGGCTGGGAAGCCTGTGCAAATGCATGAAGCCTGTGCAACTTTACTTGGATAAATACAGCTAAAACACCTTCAAGCTCCCCTGTTTCTGTCAAAAGCCCTTGTACTGATTCCTGGCCTTTGTTTCTGATAGGTTAGAGTGTGGGAGGCTTTCACAGGTTTGGACAGCAGGGTAAAGAACCTCCTCATCTCCCTCCGGGCCGTGGCAGAGCTCCAAAACCCGGCCATACGAGCCAGGCACTGGCATCAGCTGATGGCTGCTACAGGAGTCCGCTTCACTATGGACCAGGTTTCCAATTTATTAATCATAAGCAACATACCGCTGTCTTTAGGTGATTTTTTCAGTATTGTGGTTGGAATTTACAAGCTGTACATTAGCTGTAATTTTTATCTAAAACAGACAGGGGTGTTACTAACATGCCAATAATTTTAAGAGCGAACATCAAGAGGGGAAACACACGAGGCATTTTTCTCCAATTACTTTCTTTTTTTCGATCCCGGCTCTACTTGCATCCTCACTGGGCGTGTTTGTACTGTTTGTACTGCTCCAGCTGTTTAGTTTGTGCAAAAATGTATTACAGAGACTAAATTGGCCTTATAACTAGTTTTACAATGTACACACAAAGTAGGTGATTTACATTTAGCGGGTTGCAGATTCGCCACAGTACGGAGCTGTTTAGTCGCCAGTTTTATACCTGCCAACCTGTGACACCTAAAGTAAAGTAAGAGCAGCAGACCCACAAGGAGAGACAGTTAAAGTAGCTGCAATATAACCCTTTACAACCCAGCTCCGTTTGGAGGGTGGTTCACTGAATAATAATATTTTTTTATCTCTGCACTATTGCATTGAAACTGGGCATAACGTTTGATGTAATTATATTGTTGGACTGCTCTAAATGTGAGAATGATGAAAATGATGCCTCGAGTTAATTAATTAATAAGTATTAAATAATTGCAATTTTAATTGCATTTAAATTAATAAAATATTTTCCTGAAAAACTGCACCCACTGCTTATAGGTGACTCAGGTTGGA
>JAPMOB010230408.1:0-40305 GCA_029875015.1 Lepomis gibbosus
TGTGTGTGTGTGTGTGTGTGTGTGTGTGTGTGTGTGTGTGTGTGTGTGTGTGTGTGTGTGTGTGTGTGTGCGTGTGCGCGAGAGAGAAGCCTCAGAGAGGATTCGGTTCACAGCCCCTTGAGGCCCCATTGGTAGTGATGTCATGGGAAACCATTACAAAGCCCATCTCGGCTGTTTGTAAACTCTCTCCATTTCCTTGTCGAAATCTGAGGGCCACATGAAAGCCTCAGTTTTGAACTCCTGAATAAAAACACAAAATGTCTGAAGGCAATCTACTGTAACATTTCCAGACTGAAGTAAAGAATACCGAAGGAAAGGGTAGTCCAACTTGGACAAGATGTAAATCAATTTTTTTCCTTTCATGTTATTCCCTTCTCTTCCTCCCAGTCTCCTTCTCGTCTTCATTACGTATCATTTGTCTTGACCATAAACATTGTGAACTGATACCGGCTGCTATCCTGCAGGAACACGGGGCCCCTTTCTGTGCGGTGTGTTGAAAACACATCAACTTGGAGGAACTGGGAACTTGAAAGGAGGGATCTAACTACAGGGGATAAACACATTCCTCTGCAACCCTGCTTGCTACCGTTGCTGCCGCCGCTGGCTGGTGGCAGTGCAGGGGAGCTCGCAGCAAGAAGCATTGTTGCCACAAAGCGAGGTGGAGGGGGGCAGCTGAATATCCCTGAGCTCCCTCAGATCTCACAGGCAGCAAGCAGCACTTGACCTTTCCAGCACTAAAGGAATATGACAGCCGTGAAGCCGACAGAGAGAAGAGAGGGAAAGGGGGGCCGCGAGAGGCAAGAGACAAAAGGCACACAAAGTGCAGGCTGCCACCAAAACAGTTAGTTTGCAATCAACGTCAGTCATCCCTCTTGTCGGGACAGTTTGATTTCCACCTTTCAAATGAGGCGTTTATTTTTGGCCTGATAACAACGCTGGCTAAATTGAAATTGGCAGCTCGACAATCTACAGATAATAGTCAACTACGCAGGAGATTATGTGAACAGCCCTTTCTTTCACTTTACTTGAGCCCCCACCCTCTCTCTCCTGTCGTAGACGAGAAAAGAGGAAATAAGGGAGGGGGAGAAAGAGAAAAAGGGCTAATCTTAGTCACAATCAGAGGAGGCTGAGAAGGCAAAAAAGGGCCTAAAAATGAAGGGGAGGAGAGAAAAGGGGGTGTGGAGAGGAAAAAATAGAGTAATGTCCCGGTGATCAAGAGAAGGGCCGGAGGGGGGTGAGGTGGGGTGGGGGTTTACAGGAGAGGTGAGGATAGAGAGAGAAAAGGAGGGAAGGAGGGAATTTCTTTAATGTTTCTGGCAGCGAACCAGCTGAGGTCTCAAGGTTATCCTGGCTTTGCAAACTCCCACGGGAAAGGTGGAGTGCTGAGGGCCGAAGGGGGGGGGGGTGAAGAGAGGAGGGAGCGATGGCTGCCCTTTTTCTCCAGGAGGGAGGCTAATGCTCTGGGGGAGAGTAATCCTGTGGGCCTTCTTGTCTGATAAGGTTGGCCTTGGCCCAGGTAGGAGGAGAAAAGGGGCTCTGCAAGGGCCTCCCAGGGCATCCGCACAGAGAGCTCTGCCCTCTGCCAGGTTAGCACAGGAGCAAAACTTCATGAATTATTACTCAGGCCATTAGTTATAATCACATTTGAGTGATAACAGTATAATACCCAGTTGAAACAGTGAAACTCTTTCTCAACGTTCTTCCCTTCACGTAGGTCAGATGTCAGAGGTATTGTACAAAACAGCTGAATCCAGTAGGAGTTAAGGGCCTTGCTCAAGGATGCTTTAGTAAAGCAGGGCCTTACTGAAAATGGAAATGAAACTTACAAATAGTCTGTCCAGCCAAAAAAAACATAATTATATTCTGCTGTGTTGATTTATTAATTTATGTATTTGTTGTAATATCAGGCAGCCCTTGTTCCTCCACATTCCATTTTAAGACTTTAATACACCTATACATCTTGCCAACATTTAATTCGTTCTTCAACCTTCAAAAATCATTGTCCAGATTTAAGATGGAATACGGTTGATGCAGCAACCAAAACAGTGACAAGACCTTCCAGTCTAGTTTCCTCAAACACTTCCACTGGAATTTAAAATATCTGCCGGGGAAGACAAAACAGTTTAATCATTCTTACTATAACTCTTCCCCTTTCCATACCCCGCCAAAGTATTTAAACTTATCACCTTTATGCAAATATGAGTAAACCCTGAATTTGACACGTTTATCTGGCTATGATGATTGGGGGATCAGTGACTGCATGGGAAAGATCTGCATTGATACTCTGCATGTGTTTGTTTACACTAAAGTAGGACTATTAGAGATAATGATTCACAGCATCAAGCTGTCAGTTTAGGGAGCTGTGTGTGTGTGTGTGTGTGTGTGTGTGTGTGTGTGTGTGTGTGTGTGCCTGCCTCTTCAAAGGCTGGCCTTCTTATCTACAGTCAACAAACTGTCTCTTCAGGAGGAAATGGGGGGGCTTCAATGCACCTGTAATTCAAATGTTGCCTTGCTGAGATTAACCAAGCGGCAGTCAGAGATTCTCCCCCACTCAGTTTTATGTGAACCTGGTGGTTAATGGATAGAAAAAGAAAGGGACAGATCTGTTCAGGGGCTCAAAGAGAAACTTAATGTTTTAGCTGTGTTCTTTTTGTTTGTGGAAATGTGGAAACTGGGTAAGGAGACAAATTGAAAATGTCTTGCATCTTTGTCCCAAGATATACGTATATATATATGTATGTATGGGCAGAGTGAGATTGTGCTCTGAGTGTCTAATAGAACCAACCAGAACTTGTAGATACCTTATCAAACTCAGGTACAAAATGGAAATATACGACAGTGAAAGTTGGACCCAAATCTGACCCCACTATATCTTTTATCTTTCCTCTAGTTGGATTTTGAGCTCTGTACACAATTAAGTCTACAGTCAGAACATCCAGTAAATGGTGGTTACACTGCATTTGCATGAGAGGCCCCCACCCGCACTACTACCAGCAGCAGAAGCAGCAGCCGTATTCCCAGTTTGCTTCTGCCTCAGGCATGCTAACCGGAGACCCAGGCCAACTCGCTGGTCCTCTCCCCAACCGGTTCCTCTCCACCGCTGCTGGGTTTGACTCACCATGACCTCTAACCTTCCGACGATACACCGCCTCCCCCACACATGCAAATAGCGCTGGTCTGCTCCAGGAGGCATCAGAGAAAAAGATAAGGACCGGATGGAGGGAAGGAAGAGAGAGAGAAGGAGGAGTGACGTGGATGATGGAGGCGGGTGGTGGGGGGCTTGAGCAAAAGGGAGACGGAGCAAAGGAGAGAAAGACCCCTAAAGGAAGTGCGAGCGTCTTGGTCTCTGAAGTGGAGAGAAGTGGAGGGAGGCAGTGGCAGCAGCCTGGGGAGGCTCTGGTCTACAGCCCAGCACTGAGGCCTTAAAACATTTCTCTCTCTGTTTTAGCCAGCCAAAACGGACCCCAGCGCCTGTGTCTGCGAGGCTTACGGTGACCCATGTTGATCTTTCTGTGGGGGTGTGGGGGTGTGTGTGTGTGTGTGTGTGTGTGTGAGAGAAAAAGAAAGCGTGAGTACATTCACTGTACTTATTGTTTTCCTTGCTCCCAGGCTGCTCCAGGCACCTCAGTTTTTGTGTGTGTGTGTGTGTGATGGGAGGTAAGCGATGTGTGCGGCTGTATCTGGAGAGCCTCCAAACCCCCTCATCTCCTCTCCTCTCTCCTCCTTCTGTTCTCTCTGCTTGGAGGATCTGTCAGTTCTCCTTCTCTCTCTTTGTCCCTGCTTTGATCCTGCTCTCCAAGCCTTGGCTGGCCTCGCTAACAGCAGCTGAGCACAGGTCCTACTCCACTCCCACTAATAACACACATTCATGCCACGCTGGGATGATGCGTGTGCACACACACACACACACACACAAACACTCTCGCTCGTTGCTCCACTTACTCCCCCTCTCCTCTCTCGCACACTCCAGAAACGGTAACGATGCTATGCTATCATTCAGCGCTTTCTGTAAGTTGATAGAGCTTATCGCTTTCACACAACCCTCGGTTTGCTGTAACCCTGCGCTCAACTTGGGTGATGGGTCATCCTATTCTGCCTGATTGTGGGTGGTGCCAGGGCTTCTAAACGCATATAGTGGTTACTTATATATTGTTTTTCACAGGCAAATGTGGGCAGATGGATTTTGCCTGTTTGACAAATCTTTATCAGTGTAACATTGTTTTGAAGATTTAAAGGCTTTATGATATCATGATTTTTAAGATGCATAGGCTAAGGTACCCTATGTAGTTTTCAAGCAAACATATTTTCATTATGTTTCTCAAGGCATATCAAGGCCTACCTTTAATGCTTTCCCTACCTAAACTTGCAAAACCTGTTATTGAATGATTTGAAATCTGTATTGTTTACATTGTACATTTACATTACTTCTTGTTCTCTTCTTTTACTGCTACAGTGTTTTTTTACTTTTTGGAGAGCATTACCACCAATAACATTTACTGCCCCCTGCAGTCAGCAAGAATAGTATCATATCACGCCTGTGCAGGCTTTATGCATGAGCACCCTTGTGTGCGTGACGATACACCAAAGAACACACATAATACAGACTCCCTGATCGAAACAGTGTACTTGAGCAGATTTAAACCCCTACACAGAGTAGTTTGACAACGACATTTAACTCAAGGTCCTCTCACTTGCTTTTTCCAGAGATGTAAATGACATCTTCCATTCTTCATCAGCTGATATAGCAGTCTCCCTCCATATTTGACCACCTGTTATCTTGCAACCGAAGTTCCATACTTCATCTGACAACAACCGTGCCAACCCAGCGGCAACTGAGCAAACGCCATCTGTTGAAGACGACTGTGAGATGGGGCTAAAATCTCTGGGAAAAGCTAGTAAGATTACTCTGTCAAACGGATGTTTTTAAAGTCAATAATGTACCTTCCTACAGAACCAATTCATATTAAAAATATATAGGAACACATGCAACCATTCGCCAGCACATTTGCTCCAGCAGCCTTTCAAAGAAAAGTTGTAGAAAACTGAGCATCTTTGTTTGTAATGAGCTTCTTATCTAGTTTGCAGTTTCCAGGCAGAGCTACAAAATTCATTGGTTGTTGACAAGCAGTGACTGTGCACACACTGGCCACTCAGCTCTGTAGGAAATGAAAGGTTTTCTGGTGACTTGTTGACCATGCTAATCACAGTGTGAACTGTTGGATAAGTCAAGTCAGTCAACCACTGTGTGGCAGTCTCCTGGGAAAGAAAGGCTGTGCCACAACACAGTGCCACCCTTAGTTTGACAGCGGCAGCCACGTGACACCTCAAGGTTGGCCTTGATAAAGCCTTTCTGACTGCCTCCTTACTTCCCACTCTTCTTGTGAGCCAGTAATGAAGCTTAAATGCCTATGGTGGCATTTAAGCTTCAACACACAAACATACACACATCCTTGTGACCTTTGTGGCACCGGGAGCACCAGTTGGCAGCAGCACTGTTCACCAATAGCTTACACATTAAGCCATGAGCAGTGGGTGACAGTGGGCCAGATTGTTTTGTGAGCGCAGTATCTCACACTTTCACACACACTTCAGCCCCACACTCTTCCTGTCTAATAGCATTATTGCTGCATTATTGCAGTGTGTAGAGGTCCATGGTTGAGAGGGCTCAATAAAGATATGAGTCCTGGGAAAGACTGGGAGCGGTGAATTGAAAAAAGAGGAAGAGGGAGATAAAAAGGGAAGGGAGGTGAGGAGGGGCAATATAAAAAAGAGATAAAAATGGAGAGAGGATAAGATCAAGGGTTGATGCAGGGACAGGGGCTACAGGTAAAAAAAAAGAGTGTGAGAAGTTGGAGAGTTTGGGCGGAGTGTCCCAAATAACAAATGTAAAATAATCATGCTTGTTTGTTTTCCTGTCTACTGGCCAGACCATTGTCGTTGGCTTTTCATCAGTAAGGTATCTCTAAACATCATGTGATCAAAAGCTTTTACAACAGAGATCCGTGTTCGCCGTAAGTCAGCCTGTTTCCCACAGATTTCTTGCGATAGAGTTGAGACATGTCAACAGGTAACACTCCGGGGACCGACGGCGGCCAGGTGCGCCCAATAAGGTGTTCAACTCGCAGTGAATAGGGAGGGACCGAGAGACCCAAGGCTCCGTGACTCAGTTCACCGTCGGAGACCTCTTGCAACATGAGCGTGAGAAAGTCATTCAGGCGGAGAGCGTTTCAAAACCTTCGCTCTGTCTGCTTCACATCAATGCATTTGTTTTGGAACTCTGTCAGTGGCATTGTGCGGCGAAAATGACTCAGGTGTGCAGTTCACAACAATGAGACATGTTAGTGAGGTGTTTGACAGAGGCAGCATTGTTGTGTGTGAAGGATATTCAAGCTGGTTTAGGTGCATGTACAGACCAGCCTCTTATCCTGCCAAAGCAAAGTTTGCAATTACACACAAGACACGTGTGTGGTTTTCACGGATGTCTCCACATGCTAGTTACACACCCTGACACTGCAGCTGGTAAAGTCTAGACCTAATGTTAACCAGCCATTTAATTTTTCTTTTTATAGTCTACTGAAGTCTGGGTGACATGAACTAAACTCTAGTTCCAAAGCAGTGTGGCCACATGAGAATACAATGTTTGAAGTGACATAAAAAGCATAAGCTTTAGCCTTCTCATAACATAATTCATCCCTGTCTACTTGCTGCTGGCGGTGATGTCATTTAGTTTTCAGACATTGTAATTTACCGCTGCACGCTCAAGTGCAGGCTGGGAGAGAACCTAAAACCATCTCTGCGCCTCTCTCGTGTTCAGCTTAGGATCTGGAGCCCTGTGCAGCTCCGCGGTGCCTATCAAATTCATCTTGCGGCCAGCCGCCGGCGACGCCCCGCAGATCCAGGCGGCAAGCCGGCGAGAGGAGCGCCTTCCCCTGGTCGCCTGCGCGCCACGTGTCGCGGTCTCAGCAGCAGCTGGAGGTGTGCAAGCACAGCGGAGAGTCATGCCTCGCGCTACATACACTCAAAAAAATTAAAAGTAATCTAAAGTAGCCTAATGGACGAGTCGCTTAACATAGGTAGCCTATTTTCATTACTTTTCGCCTCTCCTCACTCTAACACAAAATGTCAAGAATTGCGCATTCCTGCGCGTTCATGTTCTTGTTTTCATAATTTGATTCGGAACAATTGCTAGAAAATAATACTTCCACCAAGGGAAAGTAAACTTTTCTGCTGTTTTTCATAAACAGACAATGATGGAATCAGATAAGTACTAGTTAATGACAGAGTTAGTATCAGCGGACTCCAGTCTTGTCCTTATGGCAAGTCACTGTCTTTACTGAAATTATAATATTCTTTCGGGTAACAGAGAACACGGGGGTAAGAGAGGAAGCAATGATGCGATTATCACCTCAAAGACTCTTCAAACTTTGTAGCCTACCCACTAGACTCCTAAACACGGTGGCTGTGATCACAGACAGTGAAGTTTCACTCGCACAACCTGAAAAAGAGCTGCAGCCTGTCAGTAAACTTCTAAGAGTATCATGGGCCCTGTTCCTTTCTCTCTTTACTGCGTGTCTGCTCTTACGTCTCTCCAACTGCAATAAAGATAAGGAAATGAAATTATGACCTGAAATATAAAAAAGCCTTGAACGCTGTGGGGCGACCACAGGCGGGGAGGAGAAGGAGGAGGAGAAGAAGGAGGAGGCATCGGTCTGATCGTGTGAGCTCTCCGGGCTCAGAAATATCTCTGCTCTGGCTCACATTCCGATAAGGGAGCCCGATCCAGCTCTCTCTCTGTAGGCGTGGTTTTCCCAGGCTTTTAAAACAGCAGCTGCTATTTACCTTCCCCTCTAATGTAAACCACCGCCGCCATACCCTCCCCTCACCCTCCAGCCTCCTCCCTGGCCCGGCGGCCCCCCGGCAGCCCGACGGCCAAACCTCCAACCACCGCACTCATAAAACATCCTGGCACGTGCTCCACATTCGCAGCACCGGCAGATGATTAAATGCCAAAATTTGTACCACAGAGTTGGGAACTACAGTGGTAAATAACATGGAAATGGAGTGTGCGCATTTAATTTCCTCCTCTGAGGGTAGACAAAGTGAACGTTGCTCTAGGAATATAATGATTGTTTTTAAGGCGGTGTGCGTATCTGAGCATTTGAGATTGTCTCCTCCTGTGGTTTTGAGTGATCTGAAGCTGTTTATTTTACTAATGGCGTTACAGCCTAACTATCCACTGTGAGGTCTGGTAGAAAACAAAACAAAACTGCTCCCTCCTGCAGCCATGGTACGAGACTGAAACTCTTGATTGCCAGATAGTGTAGCCTACCACTTCCCACTGGTGGTTTTTAAACGGTACAAAAGTTTCACTTTCTTTCTTTTCATTTAGGCTACTGCAGGCAGTTACCAATTCACTATACATTTTGCCCAACCTTTAGGCTACCCTTCAAAAGTTAGAACGTAACTTTGCGGAGAAAAGCCAATGTGTAATGGCTCAAGGATGAATAAGAGTTTTATTGTGGTTACTGTGGGTGCTGCTGATATCTGTGTAGAGGGTGGGAAACATGTAGCCTATTATTATTAATAATAGCAGTAGGCTATATAACAGTAGACTGTTACATAGCTAGATCTGGAGCATGTCTACTTTTTACATTTTCTTAATGATGTTATTATATTTTCTGCTGTTATCTTTTGTCTGGTAGATAAAAAGCCCTCTGCCCGCTCCTGGTGGCGGTGCCCAGTCAGCGGCTCCACTGTTAATATGTAAACGGTATGATGATTGAAGACTGAAGGCAGTTTCCCCGGCTGTGCCCTGAACCCGGGCCTCGCGCCATTGGCCGCCAGCTCAAGCGGCCAAACAACCAATGGGAGGGCGCCGACCACGAGCCGTCCTCCCTCGGGCCGCGTGTCCCTCGCCCTGATTGGTGGAAAGTTACTGTGGGAAAGAAAGTTTGGGAAGTTTCACACGAGCCGTTCGCGTGCAGTGCGAGATATAAATACAAGCCACACGCGGAGAGCCCAACAGAGAGACTCTGCATCCGCTCCTGGTACCCGCTGCCGCTGCGCATCGGTCTAAAGGATTTTAACTTGAGACATTTCTCAGGATTTTTTTGAGGCAGAGGGGACGTTTGAATAACACCTGAAAGTATTCATTTTTCCTACACCAGTGGATCGTAATTTGCCGTGGCTTTGTGGGATATTTCCGATTTAAAAATAAGATGCCTGCCGATATAATGGAAAAAACCTCCTCCTCTCCGGTCGCTGCCACCCCGGCAAGCATGAACACAACTCCCGATAAACCTAAGACAGCCTCTGAGCACAGAAAGGTCGGTATAAAGCCTTTATTGAAAAGTAATTTCCCCGTCAATATCATCTAGCAACAAAAAGTCTGAAACCTTTCATTTTGGACACAATTTTGCACAAGCTCCTTACCCAAAAGAGAGGATTTTCACGTTTACCCACGAAACAAAGAGAAATTTAACAGTTGATGTAATTTTCTTTTTTATCTGTAGTCATCCAAGCCAATTATGGAAAAGAGGAGAAGAGCCAGAATCAACGAGAGCTTGGGGCAGCTGAAAACCCTCATCCTGGATGCGCTCAAAAAAGATGTAAGTACTCACTTAGCGTCCTGGTTATTAATAGATTTCAAAACTGCCCCTGTCAAACAGTGAGAAAGTGAGCGCGTAATCATAACCATGTGTGCCTTCCGTCCCCTCAGAGCTCCAGACACTCTAAACTGGAGAAGGCGGACATCCTGGAGATGACGGTGAAGCATCTCCGGAACCTCCAGAGGGTTCAGATGACCGGTAAGTCGCACTTCCCGGACTGATCTGTGGGTTTTACAACATATCTGGCGGGTCTAGCCATCCTGCTTCAACATGCGCTTCTACATTTTACACATTCAACTAATTTTACAGATAAAACAAGTGAGTGTCTTGACTTAAATACATCTATCTGTTGTCTCTGCAGCTGCCCTGAACACCGACCCCACTGTCTTGGGAAAATATCGTGCTGGTTTCAGTGAGTGCATGAATGAAGTCACCCGTTTCCTGTCCACCTGTGAAGGTGTCAACACCGAAGTCAGGACGCGACTCCTCGGCCACTTGGCCAACTGCATGACCCAAATCAACGCTATGAACTACCCCAGCCAGCATCAGCACCAACACCAGCTCCCACCTACCGCCGGACCAACCCACCCCTCCTTCGGCCAGTCTATGGTGCAGATCCCCAGCTCATCCCCGCAGGTCCTGCCCATGAACGCGGTGTCCTGCAAAGGAGGCTCATCGCCGGCTAGTTTACCTTCAGACGCCACCAAAGTGTACGGTGGTTTCCAGATCGTGCCTGCAACAGACGGACAGTTTGCATTCCTCATACCCAATGCGGCATTTGCGCCGAACGGCCCCGTTATCCCCGTGTACGCCAATAACGTCAGTACGCCGGTTCCTGTACCGGCTGCTGTTTCCCCTGGAGCCCCATCAGGCAACACGGACTCAGTGTGGCGACCCTGGTGAAAAGTGAAAAAGGACCATAAAGACTTTTAAATGACACTTAATAGTTCTCTCTTTGTTCAATGTTAGAAAGTTGTTTTGAATCTGTTTTTTCTTGTAAAATGGAAAGAGTATGCACTATATTTGTACAGCCAACAAGGGAGTAAAGTTCATATTGAAATAAGATCTGTATTGTGGAAGTCCGTTCACTGCATTTTTTATAGGTTTGAGTTGTCTTTTTAACTGTGTGATGCCAAAGATATGTTCAATGCTCTTATGATGTTCTTCGTTTTGGAAGACAAATAAATTTGTAAAGATTTAAAAACAAAAAAACGTTCTTGTTCCTGCGTTGTTTGTTGGGAAAACGAAAGCTGATCTCTTATTAATGCCTAAAATTGCAATTATTTTGACTTTCCTCCTGTTAATGTAGTTCATTTGGTACTTAAACTGTATTATGTAGACTATGCTTGTTAAACTGAGTGGTGACGCAAATTTAGTGCCATTTCCAATACGGTGATCATATCTGTTAAGTGAAAATGATTTCCTGAGAGTGCTACTTAAACATGAGGTCAACAAGTGTTTGTAAACACAGTTTGAATGTAAAAAGAGTCAGAGAAGATGGATATGAAATGTTTTAAAACTCAGTTTGAATGCAATAAGAATCAAAGATTGATAGGAAATGTTTATTTTGAGCCAAAAGCATCAATAACATGGTGTAGCTGTTATCTGCAAAAATGAGTGTGCTATTTATTAAGAGGCATGCAACCTGCTAAGTGCCTTTGAGCAAAAACACTGTACATGCTCACTCACTGTAAGTCACTGTATCCGTCATACTTGTTGGCTAATTGTACTTCTATTATCTAAATAGGTGAGTCAGGCAGGAGACAGTGGCTCTGCAATCAATCAGACATAGGAGCTAGACTCTCTAGTGCCGTTTCTTGAGCAGGTAGTCCAAACTTTGGAGCCTTACAGAGGTCACTTGCGCCATCTAGCAGCGCAGAAGGGCATTGCAATTTGATTGGTATTTGTAAGATCAATGAATGGTGCATGAACAGCGGCTGTCGATGTGCATCTTAGATGAAAAAATGCACAGCCTCTGCCTAATTTTATGGAAATAGGAAAATACTCTGATGATGATGATGGTGATGATGGTGATGATGATGATGATGATGATGATGATTATTATTATTATTATTATTATCATTATTATTATTATTATTATTATTATTATTATTATTATTATTATAACAATAACAATAATAACAATATTGTTATTGTTATTAATATTATTATCAAGTACAGACACAGAAGCATTTTGTTGGAGAGTTAATCTATGAGTGAATTAGCTTGTCATACCAGCCATTGGCAGGATTTGATCCAAACATATTTCACTTGAATATTTTGTTGGCCTGCATATTTTGAACCTATTTTATTATGATGTTAAGCTAAATGACCACTCATCAGTGGAAATGCAGTGGCCCTTTCCACTCCAATGTTTTTAATTGGGAGATTACTAAACTAACAGCCAACCAACTATTTGAAGTGATCAAGCTAAAAAAAAGCTAAGAAATCATCATTATGTGAATTTCCGCTGTTCTGTCACCTTTAACATCTCCAACAGCATTAATCTCCTGACAGTATGGAGCAGAGAGGAGCCTCGGGCTGGGTCTTCAATCAGAGCTGAGGGAGTTCCTTGATGCTGGGGGAGGGGGAGGGGGGGTTGACAGCAGAAGGACACGTTAAACACCTCACCACTGAGCCATGTGGTAGCGCTCTGCTCTACCCAGGTGTGTGTGCCCCCTCAAGCTATCCGAGTGTGGCCCTTCTTTGAAGGGGGTGTGTGTAAGGAGGGGGTGCAGGTGTTTGCAATTATCAGTGCGCTAAGAGGCACAAAGTGTGGATAAGTGCCATCATTTTGAATTTCCATCACACCTTTTTACAGGGGGCCATGCATCCCTGTTTGATCGAAGCCATGTGTGTGCTCGTGTCTGTGCGTGCATACGTCCTGTGTGTGTTTGTGGAGGGTGCTGGGTGAGGACATCCCTGGCCAAAGGGCACAGTGGGTGAGGTAGTGGGGAGTTAAATAGTGGTGGTGGGGGAGTTCAAGGAAAGGCCTACCACACAGGATAACAGTCGGCCTCCTGTGAGCAGAACCTCTCCACAAAAACGCACACAGTCACATACACAAAACGTTCCCACAGCATTCCAGCTGTGCTCGGACCAGTGTCGGGCATCCGGCCCTGAGCCTCGGGGCCACAGCTGGACACGGGACGTCTGGGAGGCACGTGGTGTGACCCGGACAACACCCAGCTGCTGAGTCCCCCCCACCCCCACAACATCTTCAGTGGTCTCTTCCCCTCTGGAGAACAGCTTTACGAGCCTCTCCAATTACCCAGTGCAGTGGCCGAGCTGCCGGAGTGACCGCACACATGTCACAACACGACCGGGGGGTTAGCTTCCATGCGTGTCCATTAACTTTTCCCACACTCCGCGTGCATGCAGAGAGCGAAAGGAGGGGAAAAAAGCCCCTCTGCTTCCTCCTTGGCTCCCTAAGTGCTACCATATGGTCCACTCTCTCTCTCTCTCTCATGGTTCCTGTTTCTCTCCCTCCGTCTCTCTCTCGGCCTGTCACTGGGGCTGTCTTTGATTGCAGCCTAGACAAGCGAGAGCTTTATGATTTAAGCCCAGGGCTTGCTGTACCAAGCCCTGGACTCATTTTGAAGCCAAACTCCCCCCCCCAATCCCCTTGCACCCGCCTCCTTCTGCAGTTGCAGGGGAAGGCTGTTTTCTGGCAGGAAATGAATAGCTCCCAGATGAGCGCAGGAACCTGAGAGGTCGTGAGAAAGAGGCGAACCCCCCTCCGCAGGCCCGGCCTGCTGCCAGCCGCCGGGGGAATGTGGGAGAGCGCCTCTCTGACACACGCATCAACCCCTCTGCCCTCCACCACACCGCCTGACTGACTGCCTGCCTCGGCACTGGGCCCTGAGCCTGGAAATAGACTGATAGACAGGACAACCACCACCGAGCCGGGCAGCACGGCTCGTCAGCCAGGCAGCAGAGCAGCCAGGCAGGGAAAGGGAAAGCTGTGGGAGGGGAGAGAGAAGTGTTGGATCTCTGTGGGCGGAAGTGGATTAGTGTGTGTATGCAGTCTGAATCCTCACCCAAGCCTGCAATACAATGGAAAGTTACATCTGTAATTTACGTTTACGTTAGACTAATGTATGACCCTGACTGGGTCTTTGCGCAGATTATGACCACAGACAGACACACGCACACACTCACTCACATGCTTCCCTCCCTCTGTCCCAGAGGCTTACACTCATTCCAGAGTACACACTCACTCAGACAGGTGTTCCTTGTCAGGAGCAAAGGGTTTTTCCCTTTGGTTCCCTGTGTGCTGAACTAACATTTATTCCCCATGAGGTTGACACTGTTATGGTTGGATGTGGTCAGAAGTTTAGCCACAGCTGTCCGGGCGTATTTTATAATCTTGTATAATCATTGTTCTGCATCAACGTGACATGTTCAGATCAACTAATTACAGAGTGAAGGACATCCATTTTATTTGCCAAGTGCAACAAATACACAGGATTCTGTTTGTTGGCTGAGAAACATACTAGCATTTTGGCTTGTGACCTCTTGAAATGAAGCGATATCTACTTTGTTCCCTCAATACTGGTTAGAGCCTTAGTTTAGAGATGATTTTTGAGCAGTTCAACCAAAAAGTGATTTGTGCAGTTTGTTTGTTTGAAGGAATTTTACAGACTTGAAGAAGTGAAAGAATCCAGTATTTCACAGGGGGGTAAAAAGCAAAAGTCAGAATAGTCACAAATCATTTTGTGAAAGTCAGAAAAAACAGCCCCCAGGTTGGAAAACAGTGATGTGGAGGCATGTCATATCAGTTGTTATGTGTGACAAACTGACACACAGAGCACAGTGAAGTAGGACCTCAGTTTCTGGTCAAAACAATAGTGTTAAACACATCAGACAGCAGACTACACATTTTGCTCTACATATAAACAGAGTGTTTTATCACTATGTGCATACATAAGGTTGCAGTTGTAGATGAGAGTCTACAGAGAGGCATGAGAAACTAGAAGGTAGCTGAACTGAGTAAAGCAGAATTTCTTCTTTCATATGGAGGACAGATGATGCAAAAAGCACAGACTTGCACATTCACATGAAGCTAATAAACAGCAAAGTACTACTGGGTTCACATTTGTAAACTACTGTAGTCATGAACAGAGTCAGGGAGCTTGAAATGATGTGTGCTTGCTTACAAATGGGCATCCAGGTCCATGGACCCGATCCCCCTATTATTAGTGTATTACTCATCAGAGCTGTTCCGTCCTCTCTTAGCAGCGTACCCAGTGACTCTGTACCCATCTAACTCTACATGGTGTACCCCCTTTATGCTTCCATCTCCTGGTCTCCCTGTTCTCTCTCACACTCTTTCTTTGTCTCTCACACACTCAGTTCATGCAGAGCTCCTATGGTAACCTGTGGGCCCAGTAAACAGGACAAGCTGTCTACACACAAATCCCAGCAGTGTGCGTGCCCACTTTCCTTGGCTCACCCCTGCATGGCAACAAAAACCCCACCAGAGGCTCCCACCACCAGCCCATTCAAATGTCAGCCACCTCGTTTGAAGTCGCAGACTGCTATGTAAATCCACAGTGTTTCTCACCAGCCCAGCTTCTCACATACACTCAAAAACAAGAACTATAGCAAAGGTGGTCCTGTGATGCTGGATGATTGTTTCTTTTATAGTCTCCAGCCTTTAGAAGTAGTCTTTTTCATCCCTATAGCCTATCCTCCCAGTTTTGGTTCGTAAACATGTTGTTGAGGGCTTTTGGTGGATGGTTTCAGGACATGGTGACTTGAGGAGAGCAGGACATGGCAACCATACGAAGCCGTCAGTTGCAAAGTTGGCACATCCCCCAACTCTGGGCGGTGACAGTGATGACCCCATCACACTGCGCCTTTGTATGACCTGTTCTCCAGCTACTCTGGATCCCAAGGCCAATTGAGTGGGAGGGTTTCCCCCCATCACAACAAACAAATAGACCAGACAAACAAGTTCCCACCGCACCAACGTCCAAACAACTGCCAACGGTGACAGTTTGGTTGGTTTTGATATCGCACAAAGAGGTTCTTCATGAAGCACTTCTGAGCCTCTTGCTTTCATCCTTCACAGCCAAGATCCTAACCCGAGGGTCAGGACCCCCAATATTTGTCCCTAGAAAAACACAGGAAACCCTGATCAAAAAGGAAATTATAATCAACAATAGCAACAATAATTTGAAATGTGTAAAATCTAAGTACATATACATTATATACAAATAAAACACAATATTATGCTTTTCTTGGGAGTTATTGAGTGTGTGTTTAGAGGGTTTAACATCGGTGGAGTCGGGTAAGCTCAGCTAAGGTTTGCAAGGTTTCTACATCGTTTCAACATGATTTCTTATTGATTGGTTCTTCAGTGTTTTGAAAATATGTTTTTTATACGTATTTTATGTCAGAAATCAGAAAAGAAGAAATAGCGTTATTGCCAAGTAGGGTACTGTATGAACATACAAGGAATTTGCTTTTGTATTTTGGCACATAACAATAAACACAGTACATAGTCTTTTAAGGGAACTGTGAGGGTCCTGAAGAGACAAAATGTAATGAGCGAATAAATAATGAATAATGTATTTTAAAATTGCCAACTCTGCATATCTAATTTTTGTAGGCATGCAGCTTATGCTAGCAAGTGAAATGAAGACCCCATGACGGTGTAACATTGCTGTCCTGTGAGAACCATGTATCACCAGAATGCCGTCTTATCAATAAAAAACACCTGTTTTCAGCTTTGTGACAATGTGTTTTTAGATTATGTTGGTGTGTAAATGGTTTATTTAGATTTAGAACACCAAAACTGAATAGTTCATCCTTCCTTCGCTTTTTTTGAGGAAACTTAAATCACCAAATTTGTGTACAAATATTTCTCACTACTCCAGTGATGCTGTAATGACCAAAAGGGATGCTTTCCTTTTCTCCACAAGAAGGTCAGAGGTCAGGGTCAGCTACAGTTTACAGTGTTGCCATGAGGATCTTTTCTTGGTCATACAATACACACAACACAGTGCAGTCTGAATCTGGTTATGTTTCCAAATGTGTGTTTCCATATGGCAGGATGCTACGATGATTTACATGTAGGCTATATTTCGTGCTGTAGTATGTGTGTGTGTGTGTGAGAGAGAGAGACAGAGAGGTTATGCTAGAACCTGCTCTGAGTTAATCTACAATATAAATGTCTTCCGGTATGTGTGAGCATGCTTTCAGCTTACCAACTACCACTTTCACACTACACCATCGTTTTCTGTCTCTTCACACATGCAAGTGAGGCTGAGATCAATTAACGTGTCCCAGGGAGACTTGTGAAGTGCAGCAGGAGAGCGAAATACACACCCCTAACACACTCAACTTACACGCTCTTTAGCTGTATGATCTACGAGCTCTGCCCTCGCGTGGCTGGTTTTATTTTCCTGCTTTTAACAGCCCCTTGGCAGAGGCTTGGGCCCCTCTGAGATGAAGGGAAAGAGAAACCAGATTTTTTGACCCCTGAACACATCAAAGGGGTCCGGATGTCCAGCTCTTTTTCACTCTGATGGAGCTGGGATGGAGTCAGTGACTTTTATGTCAGTAAATTAGAACACTGGCTGTTGTTGTTGTTGTAGAGTTATGATGATGGTGTTAATGATGTAATGTTAACTTCAAGGCCACACACACACACACACACACACACACAACCACACACACAGCAGTATGGGATACAGAGGAGGGAGGTGTCGGCACAGAAATCGATGGATTTTGACTGCAAACAGTTTTTGAATTTTGATTGTTTTTCTGTGTGTTTTCTGAGTATAGGAATGACTGTAATGTGCTTTGAAAGAAGAATTTCCACAAATGAGAAACCCTGCAGAGAAACTTGCTGTGATGTGACTGTTGGGTGTATGCTTGTAGTTTGGTCTGCTGTATTACAGTGTAGTCACCATTTTCATGTACTGTTTCATTGACGGCTCAGCCATGCCAGCTTGAGGCTAATCAGAAGTGATTCATGTAAGCGAGTCACAATGCTGCATTGGATTGAATTTGTTTCATCTACGGTTCTCTCCGTCACTTATCAGCGGAATGAACCGCCATGAAATAAATTGAGGGGTAGACAATAGGCGTTATATGCACCACAGGTCTTTTGACTCAACATGCACACTATGTTTTGTTATTTCTTAATATAGTTAAATCTAATCTTATTTTGGTAATATAGATTATTACATTAGAAAACAAATCAATTGGCAGACTCCAGTGAGGTAGGAGAAACATATAGACCATGAAGTACAGGAACATAAACGATTATGGATTTATGTATCCTAGATTGGAAAACCATATCTTAATCACAGTGGGTTTGTGCCTTCTAGGGATTGATTGTTTTTTCCCACAAAAGTCTGTAAGTAGTTGAAAATGGCAAGTCTAACGTAACATATTCAAAGTGCTTGTTTTATCTGAGTGAAACTCAATATTCCGTTTACAATTGCTTGTGACAGCTTTTTCTGTGAATTAAATTGTATGATTTTTTCAGAAAGTTGCTTCTTTGGCTTGATTGCAGGGATGGCATTGATTGCATTGACATAAATAAGCAACATGTAAAAATGTGCTAGCCCAGTTCTATAACATTATATCAAATTTATTCAGCTGACATCATGGGATTAAAATTCCTGCACACTAACAGACAAAACAACTTAGACGCTCTGACGAAACATTTTTACATATATTTAAAAAGTAAGAAATGGAGAAAATGTGAAACAAGAGTAAAAGTTGGACCTGCAGTTAATCCTCTTCATGATTTTTGTTACCCCTTTCCAGTGTTATGTGATGAATTGTTGATTTCCTGTAAAACTAATTGTTGAACCTTTAGGCATATAACCCCCTTGATCTTGCTGCAGCTGTAGTGACTTTTAATGCAAGATATTCTGTTGTTAAAAACATCACACCTCAATCCAGAATTCAGCAACGTCTTAGAGAGGTTTCCTCCTTAGTTTCTCTTGGTTGCTTTTACTTTGTAAAGGTTTAGTTTGGTTGCCGTTTGTTCCCCCTGTGTTTAAGTGTTTCACCACTGAGATACATTGCATCATGTCAGCGCTCAGAGACATGAAATGGCATTATCCCACCTCCCTCTGCTGCGTCCACGCAAAAGCAGCCTAAATTGTGACGTGGACCAGCAGTTAATCCTCTTTCCCTGTTTGGAGCCAGTGGCGAGAGCCGCAGAGGAGCTGGCCACAGAGATACGACCACTAGACGCTGTAGACACAAAGCAAGCTGTGTGTGTGTGAGTGTATAATTGTTTGAGGGTGTGCACAATAAAGAGTTTGTCCATGTCACTTAGAGTGTATGAGTGTGTGATGGCGAGTGAGTTTGTGTGTCTTTGCTTGTCTGTCTGCCGTCCAAACAGGTTGACAAAGCCTAAGTGTGGGTTTGTACTAGACTGAATGTGTTTTTGGAAGCATGTGTGTGTGTGTGTGTGTGTGTGTGTGTGTGTGTGTGTGTTTGTGTTTGTGTGTTCCCACCTCCCACCTCATCTGTCTGTGTAACTTCACCTTTGTGGAGTGTAATTCTCAAACACACCCACCAGACCCTGTTATCTCCGCTTCGGTTTGCATCACGGATGAGACAAATGCCTTTGTGTGTGTGTGTGTGTGTGTGTGTGTGTGTTGTGTTGGGGTAGTGGCAAGCTTGTCATGGACATGTAAACCCCGGTTTCTCTGGGAAATGGGTCCAATGTGATTATCCCAGAAGCTGTAAAGTTGCCACCTACAGTGGGCAGAGGAACTGAGACGTGGCATGTTTCTGATGGTATTGTGTTGTGTGGTCATATACATAAAGCATTCATTTCTCTTTGTTTTCCTCAGTTGCAGCAGCTGAACGGGAAGCAGCAGTGTGTCATCCCTGAAAGCTGAGATAAGTCACTGAATGAAAAAGATGAGAGACAGAGTAAGACAGCGTGGCAACTGCACATGGGGAGCTTGTCTAACAAACTTTAGGTCCAAAGGCAATGTTCGGTCCCAATGCAGGATGTAGTGTGCCCTTTAACTGGTGTCCCATCCTTTCCCAAGGATTTTGTGTTTATTTATAGTATGTATTTATGTTAGTTGTCCAACCGTAACAATATTTTAATCATACTCATTTGCCATAACCTCCATCTTTCCCTAACATTACCTGTAGTACCATCACCCTGTAGTAACCAGGTACAGTATTGGTAGAAATAAATTACATTAAAAAGATGACAGTAATCATGGGTTATGCAAATTTTTGTTTTGCCACGGAACAGTTAAGGTGATACTCCACCAAAGATTTTATCTTATGGGAATGAAACATTCACCCGTTTCAAAGGTTGCTGTAAACACTTTTTAATTGTTAAATGGAAGAAAAAAGTTTTCAGGGCAGAAAAATATGAGTAATTAACTTCTCTTCCGTCGTCCAGACTCTGTGGTAATATTAGACACTGCACAACACATGGATAAATACAATGCTTATTGCGCTCTCTTTAGCTGCATTTTGACAAAATTGTTGACTGGATTGTTTCAGTATGCATATTAACAGCAGGGAAATTGATTATGCTGGTTTGAGGAGTTTCAGTAGCTGTGTTTGAGCGGCGTTGTTTTAAAATCTAATGTGTCTTGGCTTTAAGGCAGATTTCCACTGTCTCCATCCCACTCTATCAATTTCAGTGGTTAAAATTGTCAGCGGTTGCTCTTGACCTTGTGGTCATTTGGTTTCTCATGGTTGATATTTCCAGTATTCAACAGGAAAACCCTTACTCTAAATAAACTGGCTTTAATGTAAACCTCAAAGTAACTGTGACCATGAATAAGTTCGACACTCGGTGACTGTGTAAACTCTGCAATTTACTACTTCTGTCCATTTAAAAAGGGTCTGAAAAAAGTAAATCTGCATATTGGGCTGTCTCCACTGTTAACAGATGCACAGACGTTTCTGAAAGACTCTTAGTCTTCTATCATTTTCTACAGCGCTATATTTAGTCTGTGTTGTCAGCTGACGAGGTTCTGCTCTTTTTAAGCATAAGAGCTGCTTTATTACCACCAGGAAGAGATGTTTAACTGCACATCACATCTCTTTTTTCAGCTGTATTTCTCCCGTGCTTAATTGGGCCATTATCGTCGCCGCTTTCTTTCTTAGAATAGACATATTGTCCATAGACACACGTTGAAACCTTTAGAACCATCATAAATACTTTGTCTCTGTGAACTCTGAGTAGTAGAGCTGTCATAGATTTGTAGAATCAGATAATTTACATGATCCACTAATCTAAAGCTGGCACATTCGCTTCCTCCTTAACTTGGCCAATAGGCATTAGTGTGATTAGCGTGTGGCATCCTGAGCTGACGATTTGTTCTGAGGATCACAAAATCTCTCTCTCACACACGCATACACCTCCTCTGATTTTCCCACGTGCTCCACAGATCCAGCCACCAGTTGCTGAGTGCTGCATGCGACCCTCCACAGACGATATCAGGGTAATTGACAGTGACTGGAAATATGCAGCATCATTGAGCCCCGACCCGTGTGACTAACAGGGTTAGGGCCTCCCCCCTTTGAGACCGACCCGTCCTCCAAAGCCATCAGTGATATTCAATTTGTGTTAAAGCTCCCTTTGAGGGGCCCCAAGGGGCCCGATTTGATTAACATATTTTATGGCAAGTCCTTGGATATAGCTGGGAGTGCTTAAGGCCCTGTATTAATAATAGTCAGAGCCCATTATGGCTGACTATGTAATGACAGTGACAGTGAGACCTGACAGTGGTTTATGAACGCCTCTGTATTGAGGCAAAGAAGTGACTGGTCTTTAATGGGACGGAGATTCCTGCTTTTTGCGAGGCCTCTGTGTGATTGTGCAGTTTCATTGACGGCTCGGCCATGCCAGCTTGAGGCTAATCAGAAGTGATTCATGTAAGCGAGTCACAATGCTGCATTGGATTGAATTTGTTTCATCTACGGTTCTCTCCGTCACTTATCAGTGGAATGAACCGCCATGAAATAAATTGAGGGGTAGACAATAGACGCCATTTGTAAGGGCACTTTTCCCACAGTCCTGTCTGTCATGAAAATGGACACACACTGACACAAGGACAAAGCAACAGACAGACGCACACTCGAACCCGACTTCCGAGAGTGTCTACAGTAAGGACATTCCTGCGCTCCACACGCCTCGATCATTGTCTGCTGCAGCCGTGGAGCAAACAAAAGAGGCGTCCTCTCTGCCTCCTTTGCCTCAATGCCACAGAGCAGTAAAATGTAACCATGTTACCCCATAAATGAGACTCCTCTCTCCTCTGTTTTTATAGCTGGTTGATGGAATCTGTATGTATGAGGAGCCCCTTTCACTGTCTCCTTTTAAAAACCCCAAAGTCCTTCAATAAATGCTTCCATTACACAGTTTATTTAAATAGACTGGCAAAAAGGAGAGCCCCCTGTAAATCAGTGCTTTTGTTTAAAAAAACCTCCCTAATATCATTCAGCGTGTCTTGTGATACTCGTGCTGAAACTAAGACCTATAGAAACCTACAAGATAACTCTGTGTTTAATTTCCCTCACACGAAGACAGACACATAAGCAGCCTTTGAAAGGAGACTGTATAGGTTCTCATATATAGGGCACCAAGGGAGAAATTGGAAAAAGCTTAAGTTTCGCCCAGGGTCAGTAATGGTTTGAAAGACCATGACAAAAGCTACTACGAGGGAAATTCAGAGAACAGGTGGTCATCGCTGCGTCCCCCAGCCTCAGCCCACAGACATGAAATCAGCCAAGGGGTTTAGATTTCAGTGATAAAGACCCTGAGGTTTGTTTGCTCTTTATGTCTACAAAGATGTGTGAAATGATGCCGGACCTCTAACCCCTCCCCAACTCTCCCACCAGCCTTGGGAGTGGGAATAAGAGGCTAAGGATTCAAGTGTGCAGGAAATCGTCTGTCGCCGCTGGTTTGGGAAGGACAGATTGGATATGTGGGTGGAGGAACAAGGCCTTGACTTCTTTGTATCTGTAGTGGTGCTGGAGATCTTAAGGCTGTGCTTGGGAGGAAATGAATAAACAATCAAATCTGGTGGTATGTAGTTGAAAAGCAGGCATGCAATATAAAAAAGATAAGATTAACTGAAACTTTATCTTAATCATCAGCTTGGCAGATTCATTCCAGGTCAAATCAGTAATATACCTACTGTGTAAGTACAGACTTCCACTTTAATTAAAAGAACATTTTGTATGTTGAGAATAGCACTGTGGGATATGACCCCCTACTGCAATGATGCCTAAATTATTCAAGGTAGTAAGAGTTTGCTGTAGAATTAGGGCATGGTTGTTTGCATTGCACAGTAGACAGTGAGAGAAAGGAAAACACAGAGAAAGAGAATTATCTTGTAGTTTTTTTTTTAGATCTTACTGTCCAGTTTCAGCATAAGCATGGCCAAAACTCACTGCCCCTGAATGATATTGGGGAGTATGTTTTTCTGAGAAGATCTAAGAACATTCCTGAAATTTGCAAACTCCCAAGAAATGTAATAACGCAATGTTCCGACCTACAAGCTCTTCATCGTGCAAACCCTTTAGCCTGAGAACCATTCCCATACCTTGGTATGCTGTTTTTGTCCTGTCACTATACAGATGCTGGCATGCACACCGGCCACCTTCTTTGCCAAAATGATTCCCTCCATCTGTACGGCATGTACACCCATGATATGCTTGAAATCTGCCATAGCCATCACTTTCACATAATTACGTCTTATTCATTGCTGCTGATATAGTGATATAGCCCTTCTCTTTAGTAAAGTGGGTGGCGATATTTGGTGTAGCTATGCGTACACTCTATATTATTACCAGGTCATGTTTTGTATGTATTTTATATTTTATACTTGGTGGAACACTTCATATGTACATAATTATTAACTTTAAAACATTTTTAGTCTACAGGACAGGAGGTGGATATATGGTGGTGCTTCACAGTGAGCTATTGTAAATAAACAGAGAGAAAATGAACAATGGTGAAATGAATAAAGATGATGAATGGAGAAGTAATTACACCCTAATACCTGCACATACAGGCTGCGACGGGCTGATCTGCTGGCCAGGGGCCCATGCAGTGTTTAACTGCGCATGTGTCTTTCAGTGTGTGTTTTTACGTGTGAGTCTTCTCCTTATCTATTTCCATCTGTGTGTGAGCGTGTGTGTGTATTTGTGTGGTTTAGGGTTGTTGTAACCATAGAAGCATGATGATAGACGAGCAGAGGGGGGGGCAGGCTGGGTAATCGGGCAGCAGGCAAACCTTCAGGTGTATGATAAAGTTGAGGTGGGGTGGAGAGGATGTGGGTGGTGTTTGTGTGTGTGTGTGTGTGTGTGTGTAGCTGAGTTCTGCTTGGGTGAGCCTGAAGAATGCCCATGTGGATCCTGGCAGGGAAAGAAGGAGCTCCTTTCATCATGTGTAGCTTGGTGCCCCAAACCCCACCCCAATTTTTCTTGCTCTATCTTCTATGACACCCCGAACCTCCACCCCCATCCCATCCTGCGCACTTCCTCCATTATTTGCAGGAAACTTTTTTTTAAAGAAATTCAATGCAAGCTTTCCAGCTCATTCACAATCTCCCTCATCCTCGTTTTTTTCTTTTTCCCCCCACCTCAACTAGCCCCTCTCTCCTCACCAACCCTACCCTCCCTCCCTCCCTCCGTCTCCTCTGTAGCGTGGGAGCTGTCGGTGGCGTTTGCTCTGACACTCACTCAGAGCCCCGGCAGCAGGCAGGTCCCTGTGCTTTTAAGGCCGGCAGCTAATTAGCCATAATGGCTTCCATTTTGTCCTGGCCTTGCATCATGCCTTTGATGCCGTGATTGGGAGCGCCCAGGGGGGAATACCAGACGATTTTCCATGTCGGATTTGTTAGAAGGGGAGGTGGGTGCGACAACTATGATGTCAGTGCAAAAGAGAAACCATATTAGTGTTTGCCCACTGAGTGATGCATCTTGAAGTGGGTAGTTACTTCTTACGTAGTGATGCACGGTTTGCTTCTCTTTCTCTAAAGGAGTTCGATGAGACAGTTTAAGGCTGGGAAACAAGGTGTGATGGTATTAGAACAAAAGTATTTAAGTGGTTTATACATGATTTCAACTTAGCATGGCAAAATATTTGAATATGCAGACACAACGTATTTTGATGTTTCTGACAAGCATCCCCCTTTTTGTGAGTGGGTCACCTAAATGAAAACAAATTGACTATTTCTAGACATTGCAATGAATTTGGACCAACAATTTTTGGGGACATGGTACATTGTTGGACTGCCAGACCTCCTTCAATATGGAGAGACATGCTAATTATGAGGTTTGAGAAGGAGGTTTACATGTTCATACCTCTGAGATCGTTGCTTCTGAAACTTCGTGATTAAATAATCTTTGCTTTTCCTCATTGAAAAGCATTACCTCCATCTGTACCAGAAATCACCTGCTTGGGACCATCCAGCAGGTTGAGAGGTGACATCTGTACTAACATGGGAAACTTATACTTAAACCCTGAAACTGTCCCTTGCTGTCACTCCCTCTGTCCCATGGATCAGGTTGACAGGTGAACTATAGAGGCGGAACCCTTTGAACCTCCTCAACTCACAAACACACACACACACAGAAAAAGACAAACACACATAAACACAAGACACACCACTGAGGCACTAATGGTGCTTGAAGCCCAGCACAGCACAGCACTCCCTGGGAGAAAGAGCAAGAGAGAGATGAAGGGAATGAGAGGGAGGGGAGCGTCAGGTTCCCCCTCGGCATCTCTAAAATAGGTTTATCTCTGCCAGGGAGGTGTCTTTTTGTATCGCCACGCCGGGGACTGAAGAGGGAGAGGATGAGGGCAGCCATGGTAGAGAGACAAGAACAGGCAGAGGGTGAGAGAAAAAGAGAGATAGAGGATGGAAGGGGAGGTGAGGCTTCATTGGGATGGGACCACCTGCGTTGCCTCCTTTACTGGGAGATTATGCGGGCACACAAAGCAGTGCTGGGAGGAGAGCAGGGGCACCAGAGGGGAGCCCAGCGTCAGGAGAGTGAGCACCGTGGAAAGTGGAGCTGGCGTGTGTGCCAGGGGTCTGCCACATACTGTACCACCACCCTGTCACCCTCCACACCTCCCATAGGCTCATGTCTCTCTGGATACCTCCACTCCCCCTCCTTGTCCTGCCTCTGCCTCTCCCATATGGTTGAAACAGTGTCAGATGTGGCTGTAGTTCGCTCATGTGTACTTACCACTGCTCATTCAAATACTAAACTGCCTTATTGTGTAAATATAGAATGTATCGATGAGAAAGTGGGCGCGCAAATATCTGGACAGTAAAAAAGACGGTTGTGTCGGAAAAGAAAAATGTGGATTATACAAGGTCCACACAAACATAAGAAACGACAGCACGGTGGCCTTGTTTGTTGTGTTTGACATGTTTACTTTTATCAGCCTTGATTCAAAAGTTAAACACATAGAAAGGAGCAGTTAATGTTTTAGTTTTGGTGTCTGTGTTTTTAATCAAACAGGTTGGTTCAGTGGTTCAGATCCCACAACAGTTTCATGCTACCCCACCACATGTAAACGGACTGAATTGTTATCAGTGATTAACAATATTGGGGGAGCAACAAATAAAAAAGGAGCCAAGTTGAATTTGATTGAATTAAATTAAACGATTAAGGTCAGCATGATAGCATCAACAAACTCATGTCTTTTTATTTACATACATTAATTATGTTTATTCGGCTTAGTTCTACTCCATATTTTACCCTTTTTCATCCACACCCCCTTGCAGTGGCTCTATGCCACCCTAGGGGGGCCTGTCCCAATGGGTTATTTTTTAAGTTAAAACTGCAGTAGTTGCAGTAGTTGTTTTCTGTCCATTAACACATTATATATGCTGGCTTCATATTTCTCACGACTTGCTGTAGGCTATTTACGTGGATATTAGAGAGCAGAAAAATCCAACATGTATGTTTTCATAATTATCAATGGACAGAGGAATGGATAAACATGGTACTGAGGGTGTGGAGCTGGAGTTGATGTACAGATTTCCTGCAGGTTTTCATGCCCCACTAGTGGATTTGGACACCCATGCGCTGCTGCTCTTTTCCCCACCTTTTCTGTTTTCTTTTTGAACCTCCTTCCCCAGAGCAGCCCATGGATACCTGAAGCCAAACTAAAACCCAAAAATATTTTCTGTCCATTTTAGTGTGATCTTAAAGTCTTGTCCTGTTGTGTATTTATTTATCTGAAGTTATTTTTTGGGGTCTTCTGAAAACAGTATCCCATCCAGAACGGATGCTCACCTCACTCATAATCACTAGTGTAGTAGTTTCGGTGTAGCCTGTTACCTCGTGTTATTAGCCAAAACCCAGAGGCTGATGTTACTTCACTTTGTACTACAGCATGAGAGTGGTTTTATATTTTACCATGTAGATTTCATTCTAACTGCCTTATCTACATTATTGACAAAAAAGATATTCAATAATACAACCAAGTGGAATAGAAAACTTGTAATACCTTGCAATGCCCCAAGGACTGGTGTTGACCTTCTTTATCTTCTTCAGGTTCTAATCACAGAAATATTATCTGGTCACTTTGGTCTTATTTTCTGGACATATGTCTGACATTTCTGTGATTCATTATATTATTATTATTATTATTATTATTATTATTATTATTGTCTTTTTTTACCAAGGAAATTGCATTGTCAGCAAAAGGTAGTGAAGTAAGGTCTTTCCCACTGGCTTTGTGAGATTTGTTTTTCAGTCACTTTCCTCATAGAACTGCAATTCATCCATCACGATACTCAGTGAAATTGATATATTGTGGTTAAACTACCACTGCTCCTCCTCTCTACTTTCAGGGATGGTCCCACAGCTGTGAGCCGAGGTCCACAGAGTGGATGTTACCATCAATGATTGGTCAGTCCCCATTGTTTCAGGCACTGTCAATGGTCAAGATTAATAGCTGTTTCTGGTTAATTATTCCATGCCTGGGCATTGGTCTGGAGCTGAACCTCAGCTAACCCCCAACTCCTCCATCAATGTACAATGACTTCATTTGGACTTCCCCATTCACTGCAGCCAACCCTTAAATCTAATAATTGTTGAGTTCCTTTTGTCTTTTTGCTGATGTGGGCTATTAGCAGAGCAGCGAGCATCTTGGGCCAGGTCTGGGCCACGCCAGTTTTGACAAAGCTATTATGTGAAAGTCTTGCCCCCCGTCTTGTCGTCCCTCATTCACTTTCTAAGAGGTTTCTGAAGAACCCGCAGACCTCAGCAAATTCTTAGCCCAAGGTGAAGAAGGGAACAGAGGGAGAGGGAGAACAGAGGAGGACCGACCACAGAGGCAACCTGTGCTTCTCAAGGTCTGCCTGAATGGGGGTTTTTAGGTATTCATTGTGGCGTTTTCTTTTACTCGCTCTCTATTCTTCATAGTGCCGGCGGAGTTCTAGCTTGGCGTGGGTCTAAGCTTGCATCCTTCCCAGCAAGAGCTCTGCATGGCTACACTGATGGTCTAATCATAACCTAGTGGCAGAAGCTTTGTGTGGAGCGTTGGTAGAACTGAGGACTGGCTTCCTGCCGCTCACAATCCCTTTGTCCCACTAGACGGTGCCACAGCCAGGATTAAAGCCAGCCACAAAAGAGGTCACCCCAAAAATCTATCCTTCTCTCGCGCTGTTTGCCTGCATGGAGAACTGGGTGGTAACAGGGCAAGGAGGTTGTGTTTCTGTGTGTTTCAATCGATTTAATGTAAACATTTAACTGATTTTATTATTCAAAGCAACATACAGGGTGAGTGGTTAAGTCATCATTTGCTTGCTCAGAAACAGCTGGTGTGAACTGAAAACCTGTTTACAAGCCAGTCAAGTTGAAGACTTTGTCGTTGAATTTGTTTATGAGAGGGCTGGTTTATGTGTCTAGTTCTGCAGCAGCATGCATACCTTAAAACTTCAATTTATAGCCCGAACTCACCCTGCTTATACTTGGGACAGGTGTCTATAAGGGACAGGCCTTCAATTCCTTTCACACAAAACTCTTGCTCTAGAAAGGCGGGAAATAGGCTCTCATCAAATTGTTTAATTCAACCAATAAGAATATTACATGTATACGAATTAGGCTATTGAATAACATATAAATTAAGAATCATGCATTTAGCTTTGTGGGACAGCCAACCTCATGCACACAGAGAGAGAGAGAGAGAGAGAGTGAAAGAGAGAGAGAGTCACCAACCATACTGGTAAATCTGAATTGAATATACTTTGGTGCTCGATGATTAAATTGTGGAGAATCTTATTGATATACGATGTGTAGCACGTCCATATTGACAAAAGTTTAAACATCTAAGCAGTAAAGAACTTTAACTTAAGCATGTAACATGGTGGGCTTTAAGGGGTTTTATACATCCATGGAAAATCTATAAAAACCAGACCAGGTATCTGATTGAGACTCACGTTTATTTGTTAAAAGGTGTAGTCACACCAGAACAGTAAAAAGGACAGGTGTCTAATTAGGACTACGCTTTTAATTGAAGTTTTACAGTATGTCTGCCATCAAGAGTGTAAACTGTGGAAAGGTGTCTCTGCCCATATGTTTCTGTGTCTGTATGTAGATTCATGTAGGCATGGATGAATGTTAAATGTAAATGCAGTAACAACTGACCACAGGTCAATTGTTACTACATTTACATGCAGTGCATTTACAAGCTGATTCTAATTTAGTATTAAATTAATAATCCTCCTCTAATGAATTGGCGACGTGTCCAGGGTATATACCGCCTTTCGCCCAATGTCAGCTGGGATTGGCTCGAGCCCCCCCAAGGCTCTGTACACAGTATAAGCAGTTAACGATAAGTAAGTGAGTGAATGAGTGAGTGAGTGAGCGAGCGAGTAATGATCCTGTGACATTTTCACATTAAAATTTTTTTGCAAGATCCCTTCAATGATTCACATCAATTATTCAGTCGGTACAGTCATGAAAATGTTTACATTTTCTGAACAGAATCTTGCAAATTCCCACTTTAGAGTGGCATTACATTGCAGTGACAGACTAATTTCTACTTCTGTGCAGAAGCTTCAAATAACCAAGTGACTAGAAAACCTCTGGAGAATTCTCCACCCACGATGTCTCTAGTTTCTCTACAGAGACTCACAAAGATGTCATAAAAATTATCAGGTGAAACAACCCATGATGACATTATTACATTTGCAGTAGTCAAACTACTCACCAGAAAGAAAACAAGAAGACACGATATATTGTAAAATATTTGGTTACAATTATATGGGGTGTTTTTTAATCCATGTCACATTTATGATAATGAGGCTATAGTTTATGATGTTGTTTTTATTGTGCCCATCCCTTATACACACAGGATGAAAATACAGAATAATTTTGAGGCAGTTTGAACAAAAAAAACATTGTAATATTCTTCATAAAGTAGTATTTACTGGAATGCATTATGTTTCAAGGCTGTTGCGGTTATTGTGTTGAACCTCAGTTTTATAACCACTGATAATTGTTGAAGAATTAACTGCATACAGACTCCAAGTGTACACAACATGCATCACAAATCAGTGAATGTGTCAAGATCTAAAGGATGGTTTTTCAGGAACTAAAAATAACAATTTTTGTGATTAGCTTGACCGCCTTGCATGTTTGAATCGTTCTAATAGATTTTTGAAAGAGGTCACACTGTATATCCAGGAGTTTTTCTTAGCTCATATAGAGTTTTGTAATTCTTCAGTTAAGGCTAAAACATTAAAATCACCAAAATTGGAAGTTTTCACTCAAGTGCAATGAAATTAAATTTGTGTGCCTAATGAGACATAAGTGAGTTATCTTAATAGTGTGTCCTAGTTTTCTAACAGCTCCTCTGTGAAACGCCTGTGTGGTAGTCATCCCCGGTGACACTGACGAAGTGTGTGATCATAAAGATGACCCTGAGGATGAGCCCCCATTCCTCGCCCCAGCACGCTCCCTCTCTCTCACTTCTCCACCATGCAGACCCCCAACCATCATGTAATAAATGTTCAGCGCCATAATCAATTTGTAATGCTTGGGGAGCATCTCTCTTGATTTTGCCTGTAAAAAAAAAGGGAAAGAGAGTGAAAAGGATGAGGCATAACACAGAAGACAAGAAGGGTCCTGTGAATGTGATGAGAGCGCAAGGCGAAGAAGAAGGACTAGAGGGGGTCTATTAGAGAAAAGACTTCCCGTGGCGTAAATAGTATTCATGGATGACAGAGTGGTCATGGGGGATAGACGAGAGTCCTCTTCTCTTTGCTGCCTGAGCTGACTCATTCTCCGCCTGGCTTTTCTTTCTGACGTGGCTCGCCAAGGGGCTCCTTTGTGCCTTAGCAGCAGGTAGCAATAGAGTGGCAGGTCAACTCTCGGGCCAACACAGCTTCCCCCTTCTCCCACTGACCCCTGCTGAGTGTTTCTCTGTGCAAGAGTGAATGCGTAATATTATGTGTGTGTGTGTGTGTGTGTGTGTGATGTAGGAGAGAGGAATTTGCAGCAAACCACAAATGTAAATATTTTTCAAAATAAACTATTACCACTACATCTTTGGCACATACTCTTAGCTTGGCCTGTTTTTATAACCTTTTAATCTGATCTTTTTTGATCTGATGCACTCACTTTATGTTGTGTGAGAGTTCCCTGACATCTGTGGGAGTAAGAAAACAAACAAACTTAAATCTTTTTAAACATTTATTTAGATTTTTTGGAGAACAATGATTCCTAGAAAATAGCAAAGACATATTTTGATCTTTGATCCACAGCAGCTGTAGCTTTCATAGTGTAGGTTTTCTAACTCGGTGCTTTTTATCCCCTGTTTTCTTTCTCTCCCCATGGTAACTCGAACAGTTTTCCCAGTGGGTGGTTCACTTGGCCATAGGGCTGCAGAATGGAGTTGCCCACATTGCACGCGATCTAATCGAGTAACTGCCCCAGCATGGCGCCCAGCGTGAGTGTCGTCCCCAGAGGGGAGCTTGACCGGAGGCTGCAGGTACCTTTCATTGCTGCCTTGCAGGCCAGCTCCTTTCCACAGCTTCCTGCTGCTAGAAATTTGTTGGCCCCCTCCGGATTTCTTTCTGGGAGTGTCAGCGTTGGGGCCCCTGATGGGAGATTTGTTGATATGATAACTCGATTAGACTACAGGATGGATGACATGGTGGCAGCGAGCCAGTCAGCAGCACACAGGGAGGTACTGACTCCTCTCCTTAACCTCTCCTCAGGAGCCCTGCGCTCAGCACCTGCCCTAAGCTAATCAGCCTCTCTGCCCAGGATGGTGGCCGGAGGAAAGGTTGAGGTCAGGGTTCATATGTGAACGATGGTGCAACCTGACATTTGCCTACAGCTCCTTACCCTCAGGGCATCCAAAGGACTTTCACTCCTTTAGTGGCTAGAATGTCATTCAGGAGTGCCACACAAGGAAGGCATCTGTAGGCATCCGATTGTGTCCTCCATTGAATCCCCCAAGCAGAAGCACGCAGTCATTCAATTAACGTTCTATTTAGGTCTTTTATGCAAGTGGTTACATTTGTAATTTACTGTCATGTGAGGTAAGCCTCCGTGATTTCATTACCACTGGTATGTAAAAGGACGCACAGTTTCGAGTTGAGCTCATTGTGGAAGGAATTTACAGTAATTAGGTGTGAAAATAATTTTTACACTCATTCATTCATAATTCTGGATCACTGTGCAGGAGTCTTGTGATCTTGTTCAGCATGTCATCTCTCTACAATGCTGTTATCAACTGCAGTTCAGCTACATTTCACAGTTGAAATCAGGTGTTCTAAATTCTCCAGGGTTTCATTAGCTGGGATCGCAGGGGCACTTAAACATTACTCACAGGTTTTCATCACTATTAGGACAGCCAAAAACACTATTAGATGCACAATACCTTCTCTGTATCTCCTCCAGGTCATTTGCTACACCATGCACCGGGGCCACTCAAGTCAATTAAGTTCACCTCCACTTTGGCTAAACAAGGGATTGTGGCGATATGAGGAGCGCTAAAGACCAACAGGAGACTCCCCTTCCCAGCCCAGGCATTGACGAGCAGCAAAAAGGACACCAAACAAAGGGCGGCCCCTCCGTGTCTCAATGACTCCTCTCTTTGTTGCCTTCTTGGGCCCCATAAAGGAAGAGGGACGCTCTTGTTTGCCCAGGAGGTGGTTTAATGGCCCTGGGTAGAACAATGGCGCCACATTCAAGTCATCCAGAGGGGCTCATTATATGGGGCTGTCCCAAAGCGCGGGGTCCCTGGATGTTCCCACTGGAGAGCTGGGTGAATGGTGGCTATGGGCGGGGCAGACCAAGAAGGGCATACAGGGGGGAGAATAGAGACCATTGAGGTGACAAGCAGGTTCCATCTGCCCCCAGTGCCTCCTCACCTTGCATCACGACAGCTAGGGGCCTCTCCCTGCACAAAGGGCAAATTTAGTGTGTCGGGGTGGCTTAAAACGCTCACTTTAGAAGAGACCATTGAGGGAAATATCAACACTGTAGACCATGCAATGGTGCATTCAGCCTCTCCTGCCCCCTTCCTATTGACCGGGTTCCTTTTTCCTTTCAGGCCTTTTCTCCTTTTTGGCTCCATTCAGGTCCCACTTCTCTCATCTCCCAAACTCTTCAGTCCAGGCCATTTTTCCCATACCTTGCAAAGGGGCGGATGACAAGAATTAAGTTAGTTCTGGCCCGGCCCAAAGGTTTTGTCCTCTCTGAGCTGTGGCAGGTAACTGTGACCATGATGAGATGGATCATCAATCACCGGCCAATCCTCTCTGGTGATGTGATACAGGCACCAACGTCAGTAATAGATAGTATGTGGTCATCGCTAACGCCGTTGTACGTTGGAGAAGTTTGAAAGTTAGCGTGATGGCATGCAAATATAACATATAGATAAAAGAATGACAACTTAGTACTTGTTTAGTGCCATAAAACCTTTCTGCTTCTTTCTAGCTTCTTGAGAACTCCAGGCAATTTCTCGTTCCTCTCGTCAGAGGAATGTATGACTCACACTGATATCAGTATCTATGCTTACATTATGGAGATGAGGAAGATTGCTTACATTAAGTGGTTACATCATGTGACATAAATAGAAATAGACGTTGACTTTCATGAGGCCAAACCTGCCTCGTTGATTAAGCTAAACATGTTTTTCAAACACCGGCTTCCAATTAATTAGATCTGAGTGCTACAGCTCATTATCACAGAAAAAATGTAGACCTACAATTTGCGTTTGATTCAAAACTGTGTTCTTTTCAATGTACTGGCTGACTTCAAAACTCATCAAATTACCTGTAGTGTAATGCAGTTTTGTTTGCTGACTTTGCTCTAACAAGCTTCACATATAAACATCCACATGTTCAGACCACACAGAATAAATTGAGCGGTCAAATACATTTACAGTGAGCAAAAATCTCCCATAAGAAAATATTTAGATTTGACATATTACAGGAAGTTTGATTTAACACACAATAAGTTGCTTTACACTCAAAAAAGCTGCCCAGCAAAACAACTGTCTTCTATTTTTAGTAACTCAGCAGCTAGACAGAAGCAACTGGGCAAAGATCCAAAAGTACTTTGCCAAGGACACCTATGTGGTAGTTAATGAGGGAGAGTAGAGTATAGTTTAATTACTCAACTTTTCATAAACAGTCCAGAAATGCAAACTCCCAATTGTCCGGTCACACCTCTACATCTTAAACAAGTGCTAAGGGCTACCGCTACCATTTCAGAGGTGGGAACTGAGGTTGTTTGGAAAACCACTAAAAGCTAGTAAAGCATTTTACTGAATGTGAATTATCAGCTCCTGTTTTAAAAATGACTTGTAATGACCAAATATATAAATACTTTGTTGAACTAACTTATACTTACTCAGGATTGTAAACAGATGATTCCAGTTTCCCTGGTCTTTGTGTTTTAAAAATCAACAGAAATGTAATGTGTCTTTCTCCAGGAAGAATCCCCTTACACTTGCTGCTCACATATACTATTAATTTGAAGTTTTTCAACACTTTCAATTACTTTATATTTTATAATTTGCTGCTTTCATTGTCTGTTATGAATAGACTATTCTGTGCCAAAAATATAAAAATATAAAAGAGTTCAAATTAGGTAGACGCTTGCACCTCATAGTTTTTTTATGCTTCTGTCACTATGAACTGAAGTGCATTATCTAAATTCTCATCAGAGACGACACATCTGTCCAGCTCTCAGACACATATGAGGTCCATTCAGTGTTGATTTTTTCATGGGCCTTTATCAATGAAAACGATGATTAAGCGGTCTGGAATCATTTCTCAGGACCCTTCAGGTTAAGGCCATGGGAACAGCAAATGCAAAGGAATAAACACAATCGTCCATGTCTAAGAGCATATGCATGTGCCGGAGAAACGTCCTGTCTTTGCGGCCTGTCTGAAGGACAAGGCCTCTATGGTCGCCACACCACTCCTAACCTTATAGTCTCCAGGACCACATCTCCCAGACACCCCGCTGTGCAGCTAGCAGCTAGCACTGGAGTTCCCACTGGGCAAACTCAGCAGGGGCTGTGGGCGGTGGGCAGGCTCCCCAGGGGCCAGATTGCACCCATTTTGAGCCAAGCTTTTGTGTATGTGTCTGCATATATGTGTGTGCTCTAAACATATAAACATACTTAAGAATTTGCGCGTGTTCCAATTTGGCCCCATGAGTCTGATGGGTGGAAGAAGTTTGGCACCAGATGCCTTTACTCCCAGAAGTGTAAGCGGGGTGCCAGTGAAGTCCTGCTGGGCCGCCACAGTGGGAACATACATCTCGCCGCAGGGAAGGTCATCAGCCTTAATGATGAGACACATCAGTCTTCCTCTCAGCCTGGCCTGACATGCCCAAGTGTCTTGTTCATGGTGGCATATCCATGGTGAAAGAATGCATATGGTAGGGTTCTTTATCAAGCCCTGTGGGAATCTGTGTTCACTCTCAGCGGTGGAGAGCATTTAAGACCGTTCAGCGCTGTTGGTGCAGTTTAGCCACTTAGCGGGTGGTAGGGATCTTATTCCCCTGCGCATGGTTTCCCTCCTGTGTGTGCAAATGTATACTCAAGTATTTGTTTTATTTACTTCTCAATCACTGTACTGAAATAGTGATTTTGAATCTTATTGGTGGGATTTTTGTTTGCTTGCAAACTATACATCAGTTGTCCTATCTCTGGTGGTTTTAGCAGAACTGAGTTTGAGGTTTTGTAACTTAACCAAAAATACAGAAGGAGGGATAAAACAGCCTGAAGTGTTGGTGTTGAGTTTTAGTTTCAGAGAGCCACATGAAGAATACGGGCAAAACAGGGTGGCAGGTGTGCTTTGAAGCCGCCTACGAGCGCGACGCAGTCTTCAAGCCCAGAACACGGCTGTTTTTGGTATTTCATGATGATACCAGCAAGACTCTGCTTCCTTCCAAAAAGGAGAGTAGGACATCAGAGGTCACTCCGTTCTGCCTCGCTAGCACATATCTCCCCCACTTTGCTTTCAACATCTCCATCACTGGGAGCTATCCGCTGCTGTAGATTATATAATGACAAGCATTTTACTTCTGGAGCTAGAGCACATCAGAAAATGAAGTAAACAGAGGAGAGAGATGGAGGAGCAGAGGGAAGAGCACAGAATAAAAAGACAGGGGCCTATGCGTGGCCATGAATGACTCCAGAGGTTGTTTTTGCATGAAAGACTGCTTTTCAGTCCCTCTCTCTCTTTCTCTCTCTCTCTCTCTTTGTCTCCATCTCCCTCTGTCTTTCTTTCTTGCTTGCTGTGTGGAGAGCGAGTGGTGCTTCGCTCGCCTCCAGCCAGGAGGTAAAACTGAACTGGAGAGCCAGGCTGCCAAATGATGAAAGACTCTGGCATCCAGGGAAGCTCTGAGCCTGGACCAAGAGCTCAGAGCGAGAGAAAATGCTCGCTTTTCAACTTAACACTTTTTTCCTACTACATTTCTTCTCTGTTGCATTTTTTTGGTGTCGGTTTTTCCATCATCAGGCAGAGCAATTTTTTTTTCTTTTTTTATGAGTGTTTGCACCGTAGCCTTGGAGCAAGAGCTCCTCGTGGGAGACGGGTGGATGGATGGAAGTAGTGAGGAGGAGGAAGAGGAGGAGGGCAAAAAGATGGGCAGAGAATTGAGTGTTTATGTGTGTGTATGTGTGTGTGTGTAAGTGTGTATGTGTGAATTGTTGGGATGCAGAGATGCAGTCTGGATGTGGGTGTGCAGTTTTTCTTATTGCAGCCAATGCTATCATGCCCCCCACCCCCAAACCCATGTTTAAACTGTTGTCTGTTTGATTTGAAATTAAGAAGTTTTCAGTTTTCCCCTAAATTTTATTGCCACATCATCCCATTCAAAAATACACAGGAGTTGCCACAGTTAAATAAGACTTCTTCTACTCTCCAAAAGGTTTATTTACAAGATTCAGACCAAATTATCAGAATTACACAACACTGCTACTTAAATGGTTTTTATTCATCTGAAAGCCAGTTAGCAGCATTTGTAGTCACAACACACTAAATAGATAGATTTTAGTTGTAATTTCAACCTGTTTTATGTTTTTTGAGACTGCTTCATTGGACATTTTGTTGTTTCTTATCAGGATAGATCATTTCACCTCTGTAGAGTTAGTTTCCTCGTGTTACTTTGAAACCTCACATATCAGTCTTCAAGACAAATGCTGCTAGCTGGCATTCTACCTAATATGAGCCATGTTTAGAACACAATTTGAGTTTAAGTACATTTTAATTTTTCAAATGGCTTTTGACGGATATTTTATGGTCAAATGGGGTGTATATAAGTATATAAGTATTTACCCACCCACCTCTCAGCTACATCATGAACTGGCTATGCAGTTTTGAACTTTTTTTTGGCTGCTGCCCAAATAGGATTAGCATAAAAATGTGATCTGAATGGACACTAAAATTCACATGTATGAAGCATTCTCCTGCTTCCCTCTATTCGGTGTAAGACACTGAGGGGCCCAGCAGATAGACCAGCATGTGTTTGTTTGAGAGACTGTGTGTGTACACCGTGGCTGAATTCAACCACAAACACAGAGGAGTCCTCTGATTCTCAGGTCAGGCTGCGAGCGCCCTGCCAAGACTCTGGTTCCTTACCATAATCCTGTCTCAAACAGAGGGGAAATGTGATGCAAGGTGTCGGCAACACCATCAAGATTGTATTTTTCTGTCTTTACTGTAAAGCTACTCCCTTCAAAATTCCAGCCAGGGGTGTAATCCTCCATCTTACACCATTCCCTCTATTCATCACACTTTATTTTTCATCCCAGTGTGAAGAAGGGAAGGTGAGGAAACTGGAGGAAAGACTTGACTGTGTTTGTATGTGCAACAAAGTGAATGTCGCCAGCAACACAATCCGAGCAGGGACTCAGAGAGGGAGTTAACAGACTGTATGTGTGTGTGTCTACATCTGCACAAAGCAGACACACAGTCTGCACAGACTGCAAGTAAGATTGTCTACAGCTCCTTTACTATTCTTTACCTTTCTACAATCTGATTTAGTCTACCGCCCTTGTTATTGTGTGCATGTACAACAGTAAGCATATGTGTGTGTGTGTGTGTGTGTGTGTGTGTGTGTGTGTGTGTGTGTGTGTGTCTCTGGTGCATGCATAAAAAGGAAAAAAGCTCCAAGCAGTGGCCGGAGTCCAGATCCAAAACAAAATCAGTCGCATATGCGGAGGCTGTGTGTGTGTAGGGGGGTGGAAGGGGGTGAGCTGTAACCTGGGCCTGTTTATGCACCACACTATGTCGATGGGGAGGCCTTAAATTGGAGCCATGCTGCAGGGGATTAAGTCTGCACTGCAAAAAATATCCTCCTTAACAAGACTTTTAATCGTGTAACCAGTCTTTAATTCTGTCAGTAAGAGTGAGAGCAATGAGCCATTATAGATTAAGTAGTTTTTGGTAATAACTAGAAGAAACTTCACATTTTCAGAAATTCACCACAATTTTATAAATTAAAAGAAAATTTTATTGATTATTAAACTTTCAAAGGAAGTACTTTGTACCGGTTAAACTCAGATTTCAGAAAGTTTTATACTTTGAATGTGATCAACCATCCTTCACTGTATGAGTAAAGGTTAATTTAAGGATACTTGGTCATGCTGGTGATCCTGGTGGCGTGAGGTACAGCCCATGTAACTGCAACAACATAGCGCGTTTATGTAACATGGCGTCTTTCTCCTCCGTCTCCACAGCTTTTCCTGTTTCTCTCATCTTAAACCTAAAAAATGCCCCCAGAATGATACGTATTATTTTCAGTTAGTGAGGTCTTGGAGTTGGATGTGGCGTAGGGTCGTAAGTAGTGGTGTGTCAGATAATGTTTTCATGGGATTGGAAAACAGGCAGCCAGTCAGTCAGTCAGTCACCCAGCCAGCCAGGAGAGGCCAAGAAGGATCAGTGCAGTCCTCCATGTGTGGCGGATGTTTTCCACAAGCCGAGCAGCCAGCTTGGCCGCAGCTGTCCAAACCGCAGGCCCTGGGAGAAGATATGGAGAAGGAGGAGGAGGAGGAGGAGGAGGAGGGAGGGCTTGGGAAGGAGGAAGGAGGCTCAGGGGGGGCAGTGGGGAGGATGGCGGGCTTGGCAAAGGTCAGACAGGCTGAGGCGGCCGGGAGTGTGGGAACTGTCCGGGAAGGCATGTGTGAAATGCTCCGAGACGAGGTATCATCTTACAGCCAGACCGCCTGAGGGAGAGGACCGCTGTGAGCCTGCATGTGTAAGTGTGTGCATGTGTATGCGTGTGTGTGTGTGTTTATGCCTTCTGCATGAATTTGTGTGTGTGAGTATGTGTGTGTGTACATTTGTAAGGCTACCGTGACTCTTGGGAAAAGAGGGTGACCATTTTGATAGTGAGATAGGGAGTGAAGGAAGGAAAAATGGACTGAAACATGGTGAGAGGAGAAAATATCTCTGACCCCACGCACACACACACATACACACACGACCACCCCATCACACACATAGACAGACACACACACTCACACTGCTGTGAACATTCCTGCTGTTGAATAGGGTTGTCTTTGAGTGCAAGTCATGTCAACACTGAAGACTGTGTAGAGAGGTATGTAGCATGTGTGTAACATGATTTCATGTCAGGGAACCACTGACAATCTTAACAGCCCCATCAATGAGAAATTTGCCCGCTGCACCATTGATATTATTGTGGTGTGGAGTAATGTATGGCGTGTGCTGCTAAACCATGTGTATGTTATGAATTGCTGTGGAGAGTGACAGTTAGCTCTTCAAAGCTGCGGCAGTCAAATTCCCTCACGTTTTGGGGGAAACTAGCTTCATAATCATCCGTGTTTGTCTGCAGCTGAGATTCACTGATGGTTTTAATGAAACGCAGACATCCCCGCTTGAACTTTAGTTGCACTCAAAGATGGGATGAGAAGTTTCCACACATGAATGCACGTGTACACGCACTCTGGCGGTGGTAAGTCTGGCAGGCCTGGCTTGGCTTAGCTGAGCGTCAGACTCACACACCAAGCAGGTGAGGTGAAGGCTGATCCTACTGTGTAGATGCCTCAACATGCAATCCTCACGCTACCCCCATCCCACACCCCCCCAAACCCTCACACACACACCCATCTTGTTCCTCTGTCTTAGAAAAACTCAGCCAAACAAACCCACACCTCACCTAGATGGAGTTCCATACACCATCTCAACTTTCTGTGTGTGTGTGTGTGTGTGTG
>JAPMOB010230410.1:0-25783 GCA_029875015.1 Lepomis gibbosus
GCAACATAAAATATGATAAAAGTTACAGTGTTAAAAAGCTAAAAACAAAGAAAAAGAAAACAGGACAGTAAAAGTTACAGGAGGAGAAGCAAGACCATCACAAGTTATACAACACAGATAACCTAGCTCCAGAAACGTTTTCGATACCGGGTGGACCAAGTGAATTTTTTCCAGCACATGAGCCAGATGGTGTATGATACTCTGGCAGCGAAATTGGGGAAGAGAATAAAAAAGCTCTCAGAGCAGCTGCGGAGCAGAGAAGCTGCATTCATCCAGACTGAGAAAAAGCCTCAAAGGCTAAATACAATGCTCTGGAGAAGAGGTATAGCAAGAAGCTGGCTGAGCAAGAAGAAAGCTGGGAGACCAGAGTACAACAGGTGGAGGAAGGAAAGAAAGAACAGGCTGAGGAAGACCAGAGCTTGAAAATAACTGTAAGAGAGGTAGAGGAAGAGAAAAAAACATTGGAGGACATCTGACCATGAAGAAGGTGAGGTTTTTGATCTTGCAAGGTGAGGACTCAACAAACAAAAGTGGAAAAATAAAAAATAAAGAGATGAAAAAAGAAAGGAATGAGAGGAAAATGAAAGAAAAGGATCAGAAAATGGAGAAGAATACATATTTTTGAACTGGATGCACAAGAAGATGCGTGACAGTCACAGTGAGGTGACTCCACTTTGTTTCTGTTCGGAGGTTGTGTGGTCCTCCCTGCGTCTGCGTGAGTTTTCTCCTGGAGCACCAGTTTACACCCACAGTCCAAAGACATGCATGATAGACTCAATGGAAACTCTTTACCCAAAATACAATAAAAATCAAATACAGTGAAATAAACAATTGAAGCATAAGTGCTGGTGTCTGTCATCAGTGCAATTCATTTTGCAAATAATGTATGTGTGTTTGTGTGTTTATAGCTTAAGGAGGAGGACAATCTTCTCAACCCACAAAGATACACTTCATCCTTCAGTTTATCACAAACATTTAACATCACAACATCTGGAGATGCATGGTTTTCACTGGACAGGAAGGGGATGAAAAGTAAGTAGTAACTAAAGCTATCAGACAAATGTAGTGTCGTAAAAAGAACAATATTTGCCTCTGAGATGTTGGCATGTAGAAGCACAGTATCAGATATATAAAATATACCTCAGGAAAGTAGAAGTACAACAAATCTGTAATTAATTAGAGTACTTAAAAATGTACAAGTAAATGTACTTTGATATATTTCACCACTGGTGGGTGAACTGTTTTGAAAAATGCTGTCAGGATTAGTAGGCTATATATTGACACATCATATTTTGTTCATATTTCATCATAAATGTTGGTAAGTACTTGTATCTTATACATAATACAGTCTATTCTCACTAGAAAAATGGCCATGGTCAATTGAGCTTATTATTGACCAATATTTATGTTTTTCTTAGGCTGCGACCTCCAGTGCCGGTGACAGTCACAGAGGAAGAAGTCTGGTGACGTAGTATAAGTGTGATAATAATGTCCATGTAAGGAGGTGACTGTGGTGGATGGATGTGTCAAATAAATTCAGATGTCACTCAGAAAACTGAGGTTCACGTCCCGGGTGAAAGAAGTTTTGTTGCCTTAACCAAACCAAACTACGTCACATGACTTATGTAACATACTTAAGGTCCAGATGCCTGTTGCTGGACTAGTACTTGCCAACAGTCATACATGTTGTTTTGGGACAACTGACAATAAACCTATTTAGTTGTTTAGGTATGAGAACGTGTTGTATTATACATAGGCTAAGCACAAACTCTCAGTCACACACTGGTGATGAGACACAGGCTGAGACCTCTGATAGTAGCACATATGATAGAACACCCTCAGAGCAGAGCAGGAAGAAGAAGAGAAAAACAGATGTGAGCGACATGATGGCGGCCTTTATGGACATGCAAAAGCAACAACATGATGAATTCATGCAAAGGAAGCAGCTGCATCACCAGCAAGAGAAGGAGATGCTCAAAAACTGGATGAAGGCACAAATGTAGATTGAGGAGCGTTGACAACTTTATAGAGGAAGGAACACCAAGCGACAAACGGGATGTTGAGCAGGATACTGTTGGGTGCCATGATGCATTTAGTCACAACAGTCTCCAGATGCCCACTGCCACACGTTGCTCCACAGGCACTGGTTTTCTGAATGTAGTTGTCTCTCTTTGAAGGTGTGGCCGGATGATGTTAGAGCAAGAATGTGATCTTTGTCTAAAATTTGCTTTCCATTCATAACTGTCCAGCTGGTGACAACATGCTCCCACCACACACTACATCTCTGCTGAATCCAGATGCTTTTGAGGCAAAAAAGATATGTTAATTGTTGATGCATATACTATTACCATACAGCATTTTGAATTATAATAAAACATAAGAGTAGACTGTGTAATATGCTGTATTCAGTTTTTCCATTTAGTGATTGGCAGAGGGCTATATCTGATATCTGGCATGATGGCTTAACATTACGTAAACGCGCATGTAAACAGCGCCACGATGTGTAGGAGTGCTCGCAACACTGTCTGCACTGTTCTACAGGGCCATCATGCCACATATTTTATTACGTGACTATTTCGGCAGAAACATAAAGCCCCCCCAGTGGAGACTCTTATTGGGTGTTAATTAATCCCTGACTGTCACTATTACATCAATAGACATAACATAAACAATAAGTACACTTTTCAATTAATTGGGTAATAATGGGTCTGGTTTTTCACTCATTGAAAATTGACGTGTTGCATAATCAATATGTCTATAAGGTATCGGAGAGGGCCGTGGGTCATTATGCTAAAAACTAATCCAAAAAAGCCAAAAAGTTAGAAAGTTAAAGAGCTTTTCTTTCACACAACTAACGTTAGACGCATCGTGATGACGTAGGCGTGTAAACGTGCTCGGGCTTGGTTCGTTAGGTACAATGTGAGCGCAGGCCAGCGGGGGAGTAGGGAGGGGGGGACAGTCATGCTCCGGCACCTTTTTATATACAGTCTATGTCCGGCACGTTACAAGGGAACCGGGCGTAGTGAGAGAGTACACCCTAAGAGTCTACAGCCACAGTAGAGGCTCATGAGGCTAACTCCAACACGCTCACAATGAAAATGCTAACATGCTGTTTTGCAGGTGTTCACATCTTAGTTTAACATGTTAGCATGTTAAAATTAGCTAATTACCACTAAAAAACAAAAGTATAGCTGAGGCTGATGGTAATGTTAATTAGCAGGTATTTGGTCATTAACCAAGCTTTCCAATTATTATTTAAGTCATATTGTGCTTAGTTTCAGTAACAATTGTCAAAATAGGAAAATATGTACATTATGTAAATGTGTGCAAATGTACCATATAAAATTATAAGGACTCGAATCAAGAGTTCAGCCTTAATGGTTCCATCGGCACCTCAAAATGTTTGAAAGACTAGTTCATGACCAACGTGGTCAGGCACTTCAATCAGTTCAAACCAGCTGGAATTCACTGCAGCAAAAGGAGCATGATTGCTGTGCCTATTTGTTATTAGAATATAGAACGTTAAGGGTTAACTTGCTGGCTTGCTGATATATCACAGATTCTGACCTTTGGTGCAGGCTCTGTCACACAATCCTGGAAGTGTTGATACAGAATGGTGAAGCTGTCTGATGCCACCAGCAAGTTAAAGCCTTCTCATAGGCCTACTTGCTGTTGAGATCATTAGGGAAATCAATGCTGATACAATGGATCAGACTAATTGTACATCCAAAATACTTTTGGATTACTTCTGGAGATCTATTAATGAAGGGGTTGTTCTGGAAGTCCAGAAATAACTGTCATGCCTCCTGGAGGTGTTATAATTTTTCCAAACATCTGTGATGGGAGGTAACCACAATTATTCACATTCCTGTAACGTTTAGGTGGTGGGTGAATGATGCTGCCTTTTTGAAGGTCCCGTAGATTTATGGCAGTATACCTTGTGTACTATGTAGTCACAAATTGTGGGTAAGCTCATCAATCTTATGTCATCTAACCTGTGCTTCTCTTTGATTTCTTACCTTGGATTAAAGTACACAGGATTGCAACATCAAATCCTGTATGTTGGTGAATAGAAACATGCCACAATTTGTCATTCTTTGTGCAGCGTAAAAGCAAAAAGCTCCACTTTGATCAAATAACATCAGCACACTGATGTTTACAAAATAAATGGTAGTCTTCATTTTGCTTAAAATTTTTCCACAATTTTTATGAAACGAAGCTACACAGATATTCTTGTAGTAAACAAGCTTTGAAACTGGCTTTTTAAAGATACTTACTGTCTTTTGTCTGTTTAGCCTTTGAAGAAAATTCTCATTAAGAAAAAACAAACTTGATCTGACCCACTGCTAGATTCTTAAAGCTATTGACAGACCGTTTTCCAAGCCTAGCACCTGAACTGTGAATGTACAGTCATAGCTGAGCAACCATAACTAGGCACGGCAGGCTTGCAGAGCAGGGCAGGACTGGCCATCTGAAACCCCCGAGCACATTCCCAGTGAGCTGATGTGTCTTTCTTTTGTTTGTTTTTTGTCTGACCAGCTCATTCAACAGGTAGATTGGCCCATTGTTTTTTTTCTTAATTGAAAATGGGCTGGCCCAATCACATCCTTAATCCCCTGCATCTGTGTTTGGGCTCAAATACCTTCATTTAACAGCACAACTGCAAAAACAGAGTGCCGAATAGGATAGCACAGAGAACCTGCTGGTCAAAAGGAGCTAGGCCCTTTAGGCAGATGTCTTTTTTTCTTTTGGTTATTCTGACCTCATGCGTTTAGGTGTGATTTACTTCCTGTGTTATTTTTTTAGCGTTTTGTGTCTTCTCTGGCTTTGTTTCCTGTCAGTGATTGTTCGGTGGTTTTTACCTGTGCCTTGTTTAGCACCACTCTTTTTGAATATTTAAGTTTCTATCTTTTCTTTAGTTGGTGTGGAATCATTGGTTTGGATATGTTGTCTTGTGACCCTGTTTGTTCCATGTTGTGTTTGGATGACCTACTTTTGGACATTGTTTACTTTGCGGACTGCCTGCTACTTCAAGCTTTTAAGTTTTACTCACCCTTTTTGTAAATAAACACTGATCTGAACATGGGCCCTGTTTCAGAAAGCAGGTGTAACAAACTCTGAGCTTAACCCTGAGGTCTGATTTGATTGAGTCTAAGGTGGGAATCTCCAAGTTCTTGGTTCCAGAACAGCTGATCAGAATTAGTTCAATCAACTCCAGTATGTTGAACCTAACGGAAGGGAGGGGATGGGAAAAAAGCCATGATCAATGAAGCTCTGACACTTTGATTCACTATGGCAACGGGCAGATAAAGAGCCGAGCCTCTGTTATTGTATAGGAGTAAATAAGTTAACACTTACATTTTATACAGTGTTGCTCATTTATTATTTACCTGACTGGAATTTCCCTAATGAATGATAAAGTGCTGGAATTCTCCAATAGCCCATTATTTTTGAAATTTTTAAATAGGTAGGTTATTTTTATTCATCTGCAACAGGGGGAGAAAGACCAGCAGGAAATAACTTAAGATGAAAATATGGATCAAACAGATATGACACAGTTTACTCATGCACCTGTGATTGTAAAGCAACAGTTCGACCCAGTAGGCTACTAATATTTCTTTTGCAGTGAAAAATGTATTTATAGTTTCAAACTGACTGATGTCCATTTTACATTACATAAAAATCTTGCTCATTTTGTATTTAATAAAATGTTGTTAAACACATTAAGACTATAAGTGATGTGGTGGCAGCCCGGCTGACGGTGAGTGTCCTGTTTATTCCTCCTTTTTGCTCGTGATTCTGTTTTCCCCTGGTTTTTTCCTGTACTCTGCCTGCCTCCCTGTGTCTCCTCCCCTGCATGTGCTCTCTCTCTGTCCCTCCGCTCCCTCCGCCTGTTCTGCACGAGTGTTGCGTTTGGGTCCACTCTGTCCCTACATCACCATAACAATAAGCTGCGAATATTAAAAAACTCACTTTTAAAATAGACTACATTTGTTTCAGCAGCACCACAGTCATCCTCACTCAGAAATATTCACATCATCTACAGCGTGAAAACTAAGTGGGTTGTATTAGCCAATCAGTGCAACTGATCATAAAATGACATACAGGCCTACAGATCAGTTTAAATGAAAGAGTGATTACAGTGTGTTTCAGTGCAACTCTTGCCAACCTGACAGCTGCCTTAATGTCCACAAAGTCAAAACAAGGACAGTTTTGCCTGTAGATTTTTTTCTAAAGATAAATCCACAATGTCCAGAGATCGCTATCTGTCCATACATGGATGACAGAATGGTCATAAAAGCAGTCATGTTAAAGAAGTTTGGGTAACAAACTAATATATAACCATGATTTAGATTTTTTTTAACAAATGCAAATGATATCAGTCCGTATGTGCTTTGATATCGATGCAGTATGAATGAGGAAATGAAACGGTGTGTCAAAAGGCCGTTTCAGGCTCCGCAAGAGGGAAGGAGTCAGAGAGAAACTAAGAATATGTTGAAGTAAACCTCCTCCTGAGGAGGTTAGGTTCACAGCATCAGTTACCAGAGTTACTGGTCCAGGGTTTGTCTGATCTCGGTCTCTGAAACAGAAAACCCAGAGCTTCCCAAATCTCAGGTTTCACATTGCCAGAGTTTTTACTAATCCCGCTTTCTTAAACGGGACCAGGGTGGCTTTATTGTTTGCATTTCGGGGCCTAATCCTAGTTTTCCTGTGTAACACTGGGCAATCTTAGACACTAATGGATACATCACCCTACTGTAATTTGCTTTTGGTTTTACTTGTTAGCAAACTGCTACAAATATGTAACACAAAAAAAGAAGCAGGGACATTTTTCTGATGTGGCTACAAGGCTAGGAGAGGAGGAAATCTTGTAATCATCTTGAAATAATGTTCCAAAGCTGTTTTTTCTGTTCGCTCCGTTCTGTCAGTATGGCTGTAATGCAGCATAAACGTTGACAGTTTACATTCATGAACAGATGGAAGGTCATAGTGCTATATAATTAGTAACTGGAAATATGAGTTTCAACTTAATTATAATAAACTGAAAATATATGATTTAATGTGTGCCGTGCCGAGCCTACTGAAATGAATGCCCTGTAAATCTCAATCATTCTACTCAGAAGAGAGTAGGGGCAGATTTACTGGAATATATAGCCTAGGTCGTAGTTTGTGGAAACCACCCAAATTATTACAAACCATCCTAGATCATTTTTACCTGCCTTTTTACATAATAGTGGCCCAATAGCGAGAAAAAAAACACCCAATCTGGCAACACTGAGTGTTTGGCATGTGAAGTGAAAGTTTATCAGGCATAGCAAACAAATTACAGTGGAAATGTTGTCATTCGCCTTTCAAGACATCACACATGGATACACCTTTTTTAAATCTATCCACATACACTAATACACCATCACACACGCACAGGCAGCGGTCTTTCGGCTCACAGCTGAGAGCATTTTCAGGTTTTATTGACAGGCAGATTGATTAGCAAGCAGCTGCTCTGACCTCACCCGGGAGGGGATACTAATGAGTGACAGAGCATGAGAGTGGTACTGGCACTGGTCTACTCCATCACTCATGATCAAGACAGACAGAATGAGTGCCAGAGGGAGAAGGTTTGGGGGTAGAAAAATTGGGGATGGAGAGAACTACCTACAACAACACCATCTATCATAACTATGCAATGACGGTCATTAGAGATGAAGCGAGAGGGAATATGCTCAAAAAGGCAGTAAGATAAGTAGAGAAAGTGAGGTAGACATTAAGGTAGCACCTAATTATGTATAATTTCTTTTCCTCTTCACTAGTGAACTGGGAGGCGTTGTATTGGGGGCCAGGGTTTGAAAAATCCAACTCATGGGTGCAAGGAGGAAGCTGATTGTGGCTTTGAATGAAGTTTGTACTTAAAATAATATTCACGTGTCTGTGTGTGATTGTTTAACCCTGATGATGACCTGTGTGGTGAACACATGCTGGTCTTGTTGTTAATTAATTTTGAGGGGAGTTCTTTGACTCTCTTGTGAACATTTGTTGCCTACCCATGTATCAGGAGCACCTGCGTTCTTCCTAGTATGCTTCCTGCCTCGTTCTCCCCTTGCCAGAGATTGGGACTCGACTTGAGACTCGTTCTCAGAAGACTTCAGACTTGACTCGGACTCGAGGTGTGGGACTCTTGAACAATGTTTATTTTTAGAAAACATCTGAAGAGCTTGCTGTTATTCTCCTCTCTGTGTTACCTATAACCTGCCTACGTAACAACGTATCTGCTGCTCGCGGCCACACGTGAGAGAGGACAACAAATAACCGGCAGTTGCTTTGCCATTCATCAAAAACTTTGGCTTTAAAATTATCATCAACAAGGCAAACGAAAGAAGCGCTGAACGCAAAATAGGTTAGTAACCTGAGGTTAGTAAACATGTTTTGTTCAGCATTGGCATCTAATGTTGGCTTGCTTCAGATACGACCTACGGGAGGTAAACTCAGACTGTCGTTCGTTATGAAAAGATGAATAAGCGTTAGTTTGCTTGCCAAACTTGTGGTTGTCGATTAACATAATCATTTATGCCCGTCTGGCTGCCATCACGTTAATTATTAATGCTAGCTGCAAACAGGTTACAGGTTGATCATGTAACGTTACAGTTTTATTTAGTTAATGCTACATTGGATTGAGAGCCTGGGGGGATGTGTTGACTTAAAGGAGTTAAAAGCTCTCATTAATTGCATTGCACGTTACATGGTTATGCTCTGTGAAAAACAGGTTACAGGTTTAATGTTGATAATGCAACGTTATAGTTTAGTCTGGGAGATGTGTTGACTTACAGTAGTTTATAAGCTATCATTAGTTGTAGACTCATTAGGCTACATGGTTGTGCTCTGTAAGTGGAAAACAGGTTACAGTTACAGAATTCTTTATGGCTATGTAGTTATATATGCAACCTGGACGGAACGCAGCAGGTGATACAACATTCATTATAACCACACGTGACTTGAGAATTGACTTGGACTCTTGCTCAAAGTTTTGTGAGCATCTCTGCCATATGCCCCTGATCCAATGATACAGTCCACCCTGCTGAGCAGAGTGTGGGCTGTCAGCTGATCCCCATCAAATAAGTGCATGACCCCAGGATGAAGACAGGGGGAAGGATGGATCACAACTGTCTGGCCAACATCTTTTACAAAAACTGCTCAGGCGGAAAGTTCCTGTCCATTAAGTTACAGACTACACAGCTTCCTTCCAGAAATATGTCGCTGTACTAAACACAGGAGTCTATGGACAAGATCATCCTGACCTGCTCTATGCATAGGGTGAACAAACGTCCCCTTTTTCAGGGGACAGTCCTGTGTTTTGGTGGCCTGTCCCTGTCTGGAGCTGTCCCCAAAAATGTCTCTGTTTTTAACTGTGTGTTAATCATAGACAAGATAATCTAGCTAGCCGATAGATTATGTTTGGCAGGCTTATCTCTAATATCTTTGTTTATATTAGGAAAACTGAATGTAGCCTATAATTAACATGACTTACTGCTGATTTATATTTAAAATAAAGACATGATCTCTTGCAATTATCCTTATGACTCTACATTATTTAAGTCGCTGTGTACCAACCAATCCAACCATTTTACCTGTTGAAATACCTTTAAATGGCCAATACAACCCATGTAATGTAGTATTCCACTTTCCAGAAAGTGATTGAAGGTTCTACTTATTGACTGGAAGGTAGATTCTGCCTCAAAATGACTTGATGACCAATGACCAAATCAAAAATGTCCCCTGTTTTCATTTCAGAAATCTGGTCACCTTATGTTTGCAGCACAACTTCCTGCGTTACAAGTGTGGCAATGTCTACCTGCAAGTCCCTTGCAATCAGGAGGGCCCTGACAACACTGGCTGAGACATCCTCTGCCAGTATGTCAACTTGAACACTGGTGCTGTTCCATGGCAGCTGGATAAAATTTAGAAGTACACTTTCTACCACTTGCACATGATCTGTACAGCATTTTACATTTGTACGTTCAACCAGCCCATCTTATTTATTTATGTCTATACATGTATTTGTGATAAATTAAAATGACCCATTATTTGTTAATTGAATATAATTCTTAAAATGTCACTCATATTGGATATGGTTGCCCTTTTTTGAGTGGCTCCAGGAAACTCAGACACCACAGAATCCACTCGTGCCTGTCAGTCTGTCCCCCTGCACCCCCAGACGGTGACAGTTTGGAGTATCAGTTGTGTTGTGTTTAAAGTGAATGGACCTTCTTATTCACCTAATTTTTTTCTGCAATGAATTAGATTCTCAGACAGTAACAAGATCAACATATTCAATTTATTCCTTCTCAGACATTAACAAGATGAAGAAAATAGCCCACACTGACAAAAATAAGGAGATGCTGACATTACTCTGATGCTTGATAGATAAATCTATCAGGGTGGGATAAGTATGCAGGATCCTTACAATTATCAATAACAGCAGGGGGGGCTTTAGATAATTGGAAGAAAAAGGGGGCTTGCACACAACTGAAATAAATTTAAGGAGAGAAAGTTTTCGTCTGACTAAAGCTACCAGTTTCATTGTACTGTAACTTTATTGAGTGTGGTTTCTGAAACCCAAGTGTGTCGCTTGCTGCAGTGGGTTATCACTTTGGTCCAAGAGTAGCAGAAGTGTATGCCTTGGTCCAAGGGCAAGATGAAAATCCCAGTATGTGTGTCCGGAACTTATAACCTTTAAATGCTTCCAGACAACTGCAGCAAGAGCATGCCATCAAAAAAGTTTTGACTTAGCTGAGATAACTTTGCAACTATGAAGCATGTGTCTCTATTGTTACTGGTAATATAAACTAAAGTATTAATCCTTTCAATGTTCCTAGATGTATTTGTCTGTAAAAGGTCTCTGACTGCGACACGTTACTCATGCTGTTTAGCAATTGCTAATAGCTAATACTGTGTCAGAAATGCTGCAGAGGAATCTTTTTCAAGGTGCATCAAATCTGAGGGCAAGGGAACAAAGCTTCTCAACTACTGAATAGTGTTTTCCACTGAAATGGTGTGTTGACTCCAATGGTCTCAGGGGAGCTAGTGCACCTCTGTGGCTGCTGCAGGGAGATAAACTGGGTTCCAGATGAGCTTTCGGGGCTTCAGAGGCTATAAAAAGGGAAATCCACCCCAAAGCGCTCTGCACTGATATTGGTTTACATTCTTTAACCTTGATTTAACCAGTCCCACTGAGATTAGCACTCTTTTGCTAGAAACCTGGATAACACTTTCAAGGCTGTTTGCAAGAGTTATAAGCCAGTCGCTTTTCAGAGCATCACACAGGAGTGTGTGAAAATGTAACATGAAAACTGTGTAAACAAAGTAATTTTGTTGTCCATTGTTCCAATAAAGTCATATCCTATCCTAGTCCTAGAGTCCTATCCTATCCATTTTAATACAAACAGAGGAGACAACATAAAGCCAAATAAATTAATTGTACAACTTTTTGAAGAAATTGGAAGGAGAATCTTAATTTGGGGTGGATCTACTTCTCTGTATCAAAGCACACTGTGTGCTGAAGCTTTTTGGTTTGAACCACTGCAGCAGTAGGAGTGAAGTTTACTTTTAAAGTAGACCTCCAGGGAACCTGAGACCCTTGGTTTTGGTAAAGGATCAGAGAAGCTTAGGGGAGCTCACTTCTAAACAGTGCTGACAAAGGTGAGAGAGCTTTATCATGGAGTGAAGTTATGTTGTGAAGGCCTGCAAAGTATTTTTTTTTTTTTGAAAATGTTATAGTCACAAGTGAACATATTTGACTGGTCATAGTAAGATTAGCACCGGTGTAATTTTCTAAAAGGCATGGTTGCTCCTAAGTGTCCTAGTATGCGACTAACAAGACCAGTGTCCTGGAACTGAACACCTAAATAAAAATCCAGCTGTTATTAGGTTACTGTAAATAATCACACCTTATCCTGCTTAGGCGTGTCAACATATCTGCCATGAAAATGGTCTGTAAATGTTGCACTGAGTTTAGTTTTGTCTGTGTCTTTGTGTTTGACCAATCAAAATGTGGAAAAATGTGGTTTTGTCATTTGAACTTTTGTGGACCCTGTCTATTTTACTTCCTTCCCTGCATTCCTTTTGTTTCCCCTAATACTTCATTTTATAATTTCTCATCTAATGTCACCATTCTTAACTGTTTTTTTTACATACTGATAGCTGCAGTCGTTCGCTTATCCCTCCATCTATTCTCTGTTCAGTTATTTGATTTATTTCTCTCTGTTCTGCTGTGGGAGACAGATGGCCAGATTGTCATGGCTGGACAACTAATTTCCTCTGATATTTACCATTCCAGCACTCACAAGCACTCCTCATCGATGAAAGCCAGATACTGTGAAATGGTCCATGAATTTTTGTTTGACTGTGTGTGTGTGTGTGTGTGTGTGTGCGCGTGTGCGTACATGGCTGCACACATGCATGCCTCTGTGGCTGTTTTTTTGACAGCTCATATTATTGGCTGTGAATTAATGCAATTCGGGGACAATTTTTGCAGCCGTGTGAACAAATTTGTATTTGTGTCAAGGTACGACTGACGGATGTGAGGTTGAATGTGTTTCTTGGACTGGTTGTATTTGTATTGCATGAGTATGTGCAGTTGAAAGTATGGGCTGCCTAGTTTGTGTGCTTTTTGTTGGGTACTGCAGTATTGGCGGTGAAAAAATGGTGGCTGTAAATGGTGGCTGTAACCGTAAAACTATTTACGGTTAAAAATATTCTCACTGAACTTAAGGTTACTTTAGTTTACAGTATGTGTATTTTTGGTTGAATGTTAACTAGAAAGAGATCCTTAAAACTGTGAATCTGTTACTTAACCTTTAAGCAACAGCTGTAAGATTTAAGCTCCAAATATGAAATAATTCTCTACCATGGACCTCGTCTTTGATGTGTGATCGGTCTTTAGTCTAATTAGCTTGTTAAAAGGAATGGAACAATGCAAGGACTAAAGGAGAAACATACAATACAAGTCCAAGCAACATTTTCTAATTAAGATGTTTTTCCACATGAATTATGAACTGTGTGACATATTTGTTAAAGCACATATTTTATTGTTACAGCTTTAGTTCTGAGCAGACTGTAATGTCAAACAACTTGTTGAATGAATGAATATGTCCTCCTCTACATACATAAACACGTTTGTGTGGAGGTACTCCATCATCATTCCACTTAACTTGTAAGATGCGAAAACAGTGGAAATCCCTCCTTAAGTCACTATGAATTAATCTTTTCAAGTGAAGTAAAATGTAGCAGAACTCACTTAAAGAAAGTTTAATTAGCTTTTCCCCTACAGTACCATGTGGTGCTGATGTAGAATATATATATATATATATAAATAAATTATATAAAAATATTATTGAATAGACTATTTTAGGGTCTGCTTCTGCATCTTTTTATTTGAGCAGTTGTGTTAATAAAAGAAGTCAAATGTCCTGCTGTATTGTGCTATAGATGATAAATAATTGAGAATTTATTGCACAATAATGCAATAAATCCTTTGAACTCAGCATGTTTGAGAATTTGGAAAGGAATGTATGAGTACGAAAAAGGTTCCCAGAAGTAATGCAATATGAAAAGTCACTGTTAATATTGTTGTGCTTTATTCATTTTGTGCTTTGTGGAAATGAAACCATGTAAATGTATTGCATCACGGCAGTGAAAGAAACTGTTGATAGTGTTCTTACACCATCAACAATTGTTTTGCTCCTTTCCTTTCTGACTTTCCTGTCAGGAAAATGTTACATGTCTGTCGTAGGGTTGGGTGATGTCTACAAAATTTGCATCGGACGATGTCCACATTCAAACACTGGGATGGGCGATGGAATCAGGGGCGCATTCGCAAACGCCCGCAGGGGGGGAAAGTGGTCGTCTTATGTGCGTGTGTTCACTCACGCAGACTTTAATTGGTTAAAAAGTTGGTGATATTACAAGTCGCGGTGGAAATTTTACAAGCACGGACCAGGTAAAGCAGCATTGAACACACAGAGTGCAGATGTTGATTTGGGTTTTTTGACAGGCTTTGTCACTAACAAGCCCACAAGTGTCTCACCTGATAATGGATCGCGGATGGAAAAAATACGGAAAAAAGACAAGTTCTGTGTCCTTTAGGCGACTTTATAAAACATACTGCTGATGGAGAAAGTGGAGTAGACGTGCGAGGGGGCAGACAGACAGAGGTGGGTCAAGCCGGTGTGTTTACCTGAGGTGTAGCCTAGGCCTCATGTGTTTGTGTGTCTCAGTGTGGGGAGAGGAGAATTCTGAGGAAGATGCAAAGCATATTTTAGAAATTTCTTATAATAATGTTCACGGTGATTAAAACCTGATTTCACACAGCAGTATTATGTGAAAAATTTAGATTTTTTTTTTGTCAGGGGACGGGGTTTTACAATCACGATGCCTGCTCAATCATCAACCATCTGTCAGCTATTGTCGATGGACGATGACATCGTCTATTGGCCCAACCCAAGTCTGTCTTTGTGTCTCTTCCTTTTCTACAAATCTCTCTCTGCCTTCCCATAACTACTGTAGAAGCATTTATGATGTAGAGTATAGGTGCTTCTTTAATAGTTATTTGCTGCCTAATTAAGGATTCTTTGGATTAAACCTAAAGAAAGCTGTTGTGGCACCACTTAGTAGATGCCTTTATTTAAAGGGATGTATTAATTGACAAATCACAAAGTTGGCGAGGCAGTACACCAGTTCCATCCCTGTTGGGGGATTCTGCAGCCAAACTTCGATGAATCCTGCCAAATTTCCTACATGTGGGAGAGCTTTTCAGTACATACGATGAGCAACCATGATGTGTGCTCCAGCGCGGTGTGGATGCTTTTCTGTATGACTGAAAATTATTATAAAATGAAGGTATAAAGTGTTGTTTACCTAGAATCTGTCACCTGCAGCTCTTCCACTATAACTCACCGTCTGCCAAGTTTTAAATAAATGGGGAGTTGATTAAGAGGTGTCTGCAGTGACTGTGCATAATATACAACTACCCACAGCTATGTAGATAGGCTTAAATTATTGAAGTCCCCATCCACGTATCCATGTATTTTTTATAGTATTACCTCACTTGGATGTTTCACTGGGGAGAATGTTTTGTTTTGCCGATCCATCGGAATCCAAGATACATACGTACGAGTAGGATTTTGTGACATCACAACAAATTGAGAGCCAATTGTGGTCCAATATACGACTAATACAAGTGTGATATGGAGACTTGAAGCCTCAGTGCACAGACACTAATGATGACCTTTATCTGTAAAGGTCTTGTGTCCAGCAGTGCCTCAAACTGTTAGTTTCAATGGAGTTCAGGCGGTATATACCCTCATATATGCATTTCCCCTTTTGCTGTGGTGTCTGACACCACATACTTTTGTTAGTAAAGTTTTACCCACAAAAGTTTGTAGCAAGCAGTAGGCTATAAAGTATACTGTGAAATATAAAAAAAAATATTCCAGCGAATGAATTTAGTCTTATTTTTGTGTCACATAGCCCACTTATGCAGTGATTGCTGGGAAATATGTGTAGGCCTATGGTTGCCCAATCTTAAGTTTCTATTTGATCATGTGACAAGACTCCAGAAACCGGGTGAAATGCAGAATCTGACACAAGTCGACTAGCATAGCACACACGCAAGCTAGCAGTCATTCAATTCAAACATAGAAGTAGTTTCAAGAACAGACAGGAGAGAAAAGACCAGGAGGAGAGGGTCACAAAGCTCCCAAATAAAATTGTTTGGGACTTTCTACTGAGGACATTGTCAAAGACTGTGCAATGCAGGCTCGTCAGATGCCTTTCAAATAGGTGAGTAACTTTACAAGTGCTTTTTCAGTGGATTTGGTGTAGCTGCCAAGCTGTTTGTTTGGATGTGCTTGTGGGTATTGAACTGTGTGTGCGCCTTAGCTGGACTGTTTTCAGGACATGGTGTTGTTTACGAGCAGGCCACTTTTCTTTCTTATTCACCATAATATCTTGCCTCACTGTCAAAGAGGAATATGGTTGTCGTGCTTCGGGAGGTTATTGTACTGAAATTACTCGTAAAAGTCTGCGTCATTTACAGTGGACACCTGCTGTACTCAACTTTCAGGATTTTGACAGTGACTGCACTAGCCATGCTCCTTATAACTTTCTCTTTGACTTCAGAATTAAGTAACTTAATTCTTGAATTAAGTAGGTTAAGTATTTACTGCCTCTAATCTTATCAGTTGTTAAACTGCGCACAACAGTGAAGGCACACAAATTTGCCAATATAGGGTTCACTTCTATATGAACTCAGCGTGTGTGAGTGCGCGCGCGTGTGCTTCGTAACTGTGGAGCCCAAAGGCCTATCATAAGAGCCTACCTTGCCTAACAGGTTGGAATTACACCATTTTAATGCATACTGCTCAGTTCATAGAATATTTAGCCTGGAACAACAAAATAACAGAAAAATTACTCTCCATTGCAACGTGTTTTTAAAAAAAATCTCTCTCCAGTGAGAGACAATAAAAATGGTTTGCGTTACAGACCAGACCTAGCTTGTATCCCATGACATTCACACAGCCTCAAATGTTACATTGTGTTTATTAGACACAAATGATCTGAAACTGTTGTAATTGCTACGTTGACAAGTGCTTTATGCTTTGCCTATTTATTGCAGGAAACTAAACACAAAATATACATTTATACAAACACAAAAAATAGTGGCATCAAAACTTATGATATTTTAGAGATCCCTTTAAATTTCTCAAATGGAGCTTTCTCTAGAGATCATGTCTCTTTTAGGGAGCCCACCATTTCCTCATTATTACCTTTGTGAAGGTAGGATTTGTTGCACGGCTGTTAGGCTAGGTGTCTAATCGAGTGTACTTCGGTTACCATGTTAAAATTGTTCATGTTAAAATAGGTAAATGTTTTTTGTTCAGTATCATTAATCCCATATTTCCCAAAGCTAATCACAGTACTGAACCATGATTGTAACACAGCACTACAGGGAAGAGAGAAGGGCAATAGATCAGCTCTATATGACAACCTGATTGTGTCTGTGTGTTTGTGTGTGGGCGGGTATAACTAATGTTGTGGGGACTTAAATCTGTTACACAGTCACATTGTGGGAACTTGCCTTTATTATGGGGTGCAAGAAGCAGGTCCCCATAACATAAATCATTTAAACAGGGTGAACTCTGACTTGTGTAAGGTTAGGTTTACATTTAGATCAAGGTGAGGCATAAGTTTAGGTAAGTAGTAGTTAGGGCAAGTCTCCAGGGAATGAGTGTATGTTGATGTAATCTCCCAGTGAGAGAGAGAGAGAGAGAGACAGAGAGAGAGAATCAATTTGAAAACTGGACATGTAATTGAAATAAATGGTTGCTCCTGGTAAGATGCTTACAGTGTGTGTGTGTGTGTGTGTTCCAGATATACTGTGTATACAGTAAAACATTTAGCATGTCTGTTGGCCCCTTTGGCCAGGGATTGGAATTTCACACACCCACAGACTGATCTGTGGCCCTCAGCACATAAGGTGGTTGGACCCCAGTGTCATCAGTCATGTGGTTGGTGATCAGAGCTCTTTGTGAAGATGGATAACAGTTGCGGTGCCATCTTTACAGAGCTGATATCTTCTGTTTTTCAATTTCAGTTCAAGCAGTGCAACGAGCATTTCTTTCATGCTTTCTTCACACGTATGTTTAGAAACGTACAGTTTAAGCTCAGTAAGCATGACATTCCATAGGTTTTTGTCAGTTTCAACAGCGGGCCAGCGTTCTCCGAACATGCGTTTTAGGCTGCCATCAAATGAACAGACATACTCAGAGGACATATGGCTGTGCTTTTATTGTTAAAGGTAAATATACCGAAATGCTTTTATTCAAGAAAAAAGGAAACCGTTCCCAGTGTCATCATGCTATACCAAAAATTGTAAAAGGGTTCTGATTTCAGTCTTTTTTCTAGAAACTAGAAATGTAAATCACCTGCATTATAATGTTAAGTATCATTTAAAAACATGTTGTTTTTTGTCGCTCTGCATACTTTTATGTTAGGGAGACATTTGGAGGATTAACGTCATCTTTCTCTCCAGAGACAGATACTCCACTACACACACACACACACACACACACACACACACACGGACATGTCTTCCCTGTGGCCTGTTGTGTGTGAATTGATGTTCCGTAGAAGATAAAATGGGCTCCTCGAGGTAGAAACAGCTTCACTTAATTTCTCTGTCCTCCCGTGTGATGTGGGAGAACAAGTGTGTGTGTAAAAGACTGTGTAGGTGTTGGAGCTATGGATGAGATCAATCAGCTGGAAACCAGCTCAGTGTTCCTTCCCTTCTTCCTTTCTTTTACTGTCTATTCCCTTCCCTCTCTTTTTTTCAGCGCTCTGTTTTCTTTCATTATATCCTCCTTCCCACTTCATCATCTTGTCGTCCACTCTCGCTCCAGCTTATTCCTCATCCTTCTCTCCTCCATCACTCATATCCCCCTCTGGCCATGCTGGCCAGAACATCTCTTGCCCTGTCATCCTCCTTTACTCCAGTTATCTTTTTTTAATCCTCCTGTCTCCTTCTCTTCCTCCCTCACCTTTTTCTAATCATTGCCCGCCGAATATTCTCTGCTTCTCCACTGTCATGAGGCCATTACTTTTTCACTTCCTGATAATCCACTCTTCTCCTTCTCCATCTGACCCTCTTTCTCACCTTCTCCATCTGTTCCTTTCTGTGTCATCTTTTACACCTAAGCCTCGATATCTTCTTACTTTTTTCTTTCCACCCTTTCTTCTCTTTTTCTCATCTTTTGATAAGGTAATGGTCTGCCGCATTGCCATAAATAAAATCTGTTGTCATCTCTTATCTTTGTCTATTCTCTTCTCTTATCATTTGTCTCTTTATCCTTCCCATTCTCTATCTTCTAGTTTCACCACTTGATTGCACTTTGCTGCCGGCTGCCAGTGAAATATTTTCTCTCCATTAGCTATCAGCTCTTTCCCTCCTATTTTCTTGTCACACATACATTTACCCTCACTCCATTCCATCAATATATCACATTTCTCTATCCATCGCCCTCTTTAGCCACCTCTCCACCTGCTGCTAAGATCCACCTTAAAATATAATATAAGCTAAATTTCATTTACACTTGACAGTAAATCTACAACAGGCTGGATATTAAAATGCAGCTGGCTTCTCAGTGGAGCTACAACACAAAAGAATCAGCTCATCATAATTAGAAAAAACTCTGATTATATTTTTGGTAAAGTAGAAGTTAAAAACTTCAGGAATTTAGTAATTCATTACAAAATTGAGGTAAGGGTACTTGAGTTTTTCTTTTCATACCACTTTCTACTTTTACTCCACTACATCTCAAAGGGAAATATTGTACTTCACTACATTTAACAGCTTTTGTAATTATTATTTTGCAAAATAAGCCTTTTACACACAACACATATGAAGCACTTAAAATATAATGTTTTATTATTAATTAAACTCCCCAACAGTTTATTTGTGTTTGTGTATGGTTGTATTGTCTTTGATGTGTTGGTGGGTGTGATTTTCTATAACTGTAATGGGGTTTTGTTTCTGTGTAGACATTTACATTTACTCATTTACATTTGAAGATACATACAAGTGTTAGGAATTGTTGTGAGCCAGGTTCAGGTGTGAAGAAGTTTCGGAGACTGATGAAGACTTAACATAGCATAGTTTATTGAGCCCGGCCGGCGAGATACAGTGCCAGCATACAACATGTGAACACGTCCTTACCTTTCCCTGTTACATCAATTAAGACACCTAAGAAATATTCCCAACAACAAGCATTAACAAAGCATCAAACAGCATGAGAACAACAACTGACAATACATACTTGTAAGAGTACTAATAAATACTAGTAAGAAATAATAGCGTATATCGCTTCAATGGGGGTAAATACCTAGCGAAAAAATAAAGATTTAACATAAAGTGCAATCCAAACAGGATAATTGTAAGGGGATAGAAGAAGACGTGCACAGGAAGTGCATGTTAAAGGTTAGGAGAAGGGGCCAAGAAGTAACGGAAACTTGTATTATGGAGTTTAGTTAGATAGGTGCAGACCCGGTGGTCACTCTGTAGGCAAGCATTAGAGTCTTGAATCTGATTCTGGAGACCACGGGTAGCCAGTGGAGGTCACACAGTAACGGAGTGACAAGAGTCCTTTTGGTCTGATCAAAACCCAGACACGCTGCTGCGTTCTGAAACATTTGTAGGGGTTTCACTGCACAACCTGGAAGACCTACTAGGAGGCCATTGTAATAGTCGAGGCGGGAGATAACCAGGGCCTGTACCAGAAGCTGGGTGGCATCCTGAGTGGAGCCCACGAAGAATAGCTGTTCCATCGGCTACAGCTAATGGGGATCCTAATAAATTAAATGAAATACAAGTACAGCTGAAACGATTGGTCGGTTGACATAAAAATTGGCAACTATTGTCCTTTATGTATTTTTTTTACATATGAAAACCTTTCATGGTTCATCTTTACAAATTAAATTATTTTAATAAATTGAAAGTAGTCTTTTGAATGTTGAGGTTTGGACTGTTGGCTGGACAAATCTAACTAACTCTAGGTAATTGTGACAGAAATTCTCAATGCTTTAAGAATTTTCAATCGATGAATGGAGAAAATATGATAATTTCATAATGAAAATAATTATTATTTATAGTCCGATACAAAATGAGCTCTACCTCAATAAATACAACTGTAGAATCCTGCTTTTGCATGAATGCTTGAGTAATAATAATCTCGATTATAATATGTAATTGTATAACAGTAACAGGGTACAGAGTACTTTTATGTAATACTTAAAGTACATTTTTCTGATTTTACGTACATACTTTTCCTTAAGCAACATTTTCAATGCAGAATCTTTTTACTTTTACAGTGTGGCATTAGTACTTTTACTTAAGCAAAGCATCTGAATACTTCGTCCACCACTGCTCTTATTACAGGTGCCAGAGATGGTGCAAAGAGGGGTTTGGAGCGAACACTTGACAATAGGCTTATGAAAAGATATCAAACAATTTTTGGACCAAGATTAATTTTGTGACTACCCTCGTAGGGAAAGAGATGTACAAGAGCACACGTGCTGTCCCTGCAGAAATATGTGCAACTTTGTAACAGTCAGAGCCAGCTAGGCATATTTATAACTTCAGAAACTGTTGCAACTGCTGTCTATCAACAGTAGCATCCATATTTTCTTTAATGCACATTTAATCTGATTCTTAGAGGATGACACAGTGATACAAACTAAAAACTGTATCTATATCGGCTCTGACATTAGAGGTCATGTCCTTAACTAAAACTATTAATAAAGTAAAATACAAGATAAATATATCACAGTAAATTGTAATAAATCTATTACGGTCAACATATATATTCCAGGTAGGCCACATAATGTACATCTACACTACACATCTTCTCCAAACTAGGTAGATTTTGGCACTGTAGCGCATTGTCTTTACAGCTCTCCCAAGACTTGATATCCCAACACATTCTCACTTCCGACATAATGACGCTTGGTCAAGGCGCTTTGGTGTCGCTTTTTTAACGCCCTGGGTACCCCTTTAGCATCATTTTAGACGTGGACGAAAACAGCAAAAATGGCACTTCTGGTGTTCGGCCTACTAAGTCAAAATATCAATTAAATTTTACTGAACAATTACGTTGACATGTCGGCAGTGTGGAAGCATTTTAAAGTGTCAGAGAAAGACAAAAATTGCAGTTTTCAGACGCTGTTCTGCTGAATTGTCTCCTAGCACACACACTCCTTCTGTGGCTGACTTCTTAGAAAAGGCAAAAGCGGTCTGACCAGCTTTCTGTCACTCATTTCTGAGAAGACGATTTAGCTAGCCGCACTTAAATTTGGAGTGCACACGTATTCAAGCCTTTATGGTAAATGAAACGGCCCAGAGCAAGCTGACAGGCAGGTTGGCGACTTTATCCTGTCATTTTCTCTCTTTACAAAGACGAGAAAGAAGTGTTGCAGTATGAGAGAAGAGAAGAGAAGCTACAAAGTCTTCATGTTTACGCGACACAAGAACCACATACAACATTATTTATCATATTGGGTCGGACTTGGTGAATTTAGTGTGAGGATACACATGTCTTTTTCAAAATAAGTTGTCTATACAGTATGGAAATAAGATTAATTGGATTATATTCACAGAAAATATAAAACATATTACATGTTTACATTAAAAGTAAACAAACTCATGTAGTTTACTTTACTGGACCCTCTTGGGCCTCGGACACACCCACCCTAGTCTCTCCAAATCCTGTGGGAAACACTGAGTAAAAAGCACATTGTGACTAGTTAATTAATGCAATGGTAAAAAAAAGGCAAGAATGTATGTATTTGTTCGGTGTTTCGGTGTTCAAATTTTTTCATTATATTCGGCTTTGGCCAAGAATTTTCATTTCAGCGTGTCCCTAATTGCATCCACTTTATCTGTAATGAGGAACGCTAGTGCACACTAGATTCAAATCGAGCCAACTCCGAGCTCTTCACCTTTAGTATGCTTCTTGATTCCTCTGACGGAAATTGGCTTCTCTCATCTACTTTCGAGGCAAGCGGCAGCTTAGCCTAATAACAATGGTAACAACAGAGTGAGGGACATAACGCATAGTCTTTATTTTAGTCTTGAAAATCAGACAACGTAAGTGAGAAATCTTGTGGGTACACTGTGGATGCCGTCTGAGCTTTAAAGCTAGGGAAGGGTTTTATTTCACAAGCATTTTGTTATATTTGTTGAAATACTATTTACATCCTAGCAGCAATCAGTGAATCAAATGCTTTGACACAAAATGTTTTTACAGTTACTGTAACAAGCACCGTGCTGCTTGTCTAACTTCCTACCTACCACTCCACTGTACTATCACTGCAGGAGTGGCTTTGGAGGGGGGCCTGAAGAGAGGTCGTTGAATTTTGTGGGATCTGTCTCTTGCAAGTTTCTCCAACATCATTTATCCTAGTTTTAAGAACATGCCGTCAAGTCAGAATCGTTTCTATGTTCTTTTGTAGTTCACAGTAATGCAAACGTTTATAAGCTATATCAATGTTTCATTTGAGACATAAGAGTGGCACACTTTGTCTGTGTAGGCATGATGATCACAGCTCACAATTACATGCCTTCTTCATCCTCTGCTTAGCCCAATCTAGCTGTCTCTGTTGCTGCTACATTTAAATGTTAAATGCATCACTTTTTGTGCACAAAAACATTTTTTTCTCAGCAAAGCATGTTGGTGTGTGTTAAGTAAACCATATGCAGTTAAATAAACATTAAGTTCTATGAAAAATAGTTGAGGTTATCTATTTATATCAGAAGTAACTGAAAGTAATTGATTATATTTGCATATTTCTGTGTCATATTGCAGCCTTCCTGCCTGGAAGGTAATCTGAGTTAATGCCACGCTTAATTTAGAGAGTGCGACTAAAATGATAAGCCTGCTCTATGGGACTGCATAATGAACTGCAAATTGTGCCAAAACACGGGTGCAAGAGAGAGACTCTGTGGCTGTGTGTGTGTGTGTGCGCGCTCATCTCAGCACATGCACTGAAGGACAGAGCAAGTTTCACACATACACACAGATATCGGACATCATCTGAAATTCACTCACACGCACAAACACACAGGCACAGCTTTCTCCAAGTTGTTAATTATTACGTCCTAGAGAGCAGTCTTATCATCTATGAAAGTGTCTTTTCTCTTTGCCTTCAGTTACCTTCAATTACTGCTTTATTTGAGCTCACAGGTTGCAGAGGAATGGATGGTTTTTGACACGTGCTTCTGTTTGTGTGCACTTATTTACATCATGTTGCTTCAGAACACTTAAAAAATCAAAAAGTCAAGATACTTTGGGGTTAAAAACACTGTTTTAGGATCAAGGTCACATTTGCATTAATGTTAAGATGTGTAGATGTGTAGTAATGGAGATGATCCTCACGAGGATAGCAAGACATTATTGTGTTTCTTTGGGTTTTGAAAACGAGTTTTTCATTGCAGTGTTCAGGAGTTTGCAGAAATTAATCCATGTCACACGTTTACATCATCATCACTGTTGAGCTATTGACAATACAGCCGTGACAGCGATGAAGGCACTGCCATCGTCTGACAGCTGGTGTTTCTGTGTATCTTGCTGCGCCACTGGGATGAAATATTCACACTTTTTTTGTCTCAAATTCTGTGGAATGTTTGGAAAATTATTTTAGAGACGATGTTTGGAACGTGAAAAAATAACTTTTTGACCATTGTGACCATTTTTAACCATTGCATAGCACCTCTAAAGCACCTGTTCAAGAAAGCTTATGGTCTGTGTGGCAGACTGTGCCAGGGATAAATAATGTGCAGCGAAAAAGATAAAAATATAATTATGAGCCAAACCTACACAGCTACTTTCCAGTGCTACAATACACTGAACCAGTGCCAGTACACTTTATTGCACTTGCGGTGTACTTGAGCAACAAGTAGCTATCTTGCAATTTGAAAACACGAGAAAGAAGGCAGCTGGGTTTAAAGGCCATGGCTGTCTGCAAACCATTCCTTTTTTGTGGAGAAGTTTCTATTCTAACGGAAGTGGATGATGCAACATGACAAAAAGCAACAATAGATCAATAGATTCCTCCATTTTAGACTTTCTCTGTTCCCTCAAAGGTCTGCACTGTCAAGATGGCTTGCTATTGCTGTGCCACAAGAACAAATTGGACAGACAAACCTACACTGGAAGCACAGCTGCTGCTTTTTATATTGATTTGGTTGACCTCAGTTGTGAAAGTAGCTTCTGGCTTTAACATGGAGTGGAAGTACTTTTTAGTGGAACAAAGGTATTTTTGTGTGCTTTTGTGAGTATTTTTATGAATCAGTCATTTTACTTGTACTTGTGTTTCATTTTAAGTATAGTACCTTGCTGCGAGGTAGGGAAAGAAAGGAAAGAATGTGCATTTTAATTGAAGTACTTTTTCCTTTTATCGGAGTACATGTTATTAAAGTAACTTTTACTTGAGTGAAAATATTTCAGTACTCTTTCCATCCCTTTAGCCTAGTGGAGTGGTGTCTTAAAGTTAATAATGCTGTCAGCATGTATGTGTCAGAGGTAAAATGTGTGCTTTGTCTGAGACAAACTGTAATGTCTAAATAGCTGATGTGTGTAATTGGAAAAACAGCAAAGTACACATTTCCAGCCATTCAAAATGCATTAACACGAGCAGAAATGTAGCAAATCACATTTATTACTGCACGCACGTTTTTCTAGTTATTTTAGGTTCTATAATGTTCAGACCTAAATATGTTTCTGAAAGGGATTTCTGGTGCTGTAGAATAGAAAACCAGAGTGAAATGGAGGGCATTCATGCACTTCCTGTCTTGTCATTACACAAAGCAGTTACCTTATTTGCATCCAGCCTTTTATAGCCAATCAATGACTTTTTTACTGTGTAAGTTATACAATTCAACTTTGTGTGCATTGAACAGATTTAGAAAAGCCATGGTAATATCTCCACAAGACTGCAATAGCTCTTCCAGCTATATGTAATATATACAGGTGCTGGTCATATAATTAGAATATCATCAAAAAGTTGATTTCTGTAATTCCATTCAAAAAGTGAAACTTGGATATTATTTTCATTCATTACACAATACATTACACAATACCCCATAGATTTTCTATAGGGTTAAGGTCAGGCGAGTTTGCTGGCCAATTAAGAACGGGGACACCATGGTCCTTAAACCAGGTACTGGTAGCTTTGGCACTGTGTG
>JAPMOB010230420.1:0-13858 GCA_029875015.1 Lepomis gibbosus
AAAATTCAATCTGAGGGGCCTCAAGGCCTTTTTGTGCCGTCAGGAGAAAGAAAACAGTGAATCATCATGAATCAATGGAGCTCTAGTTTTCTGTTTAACGTTGATTTTCACACTCAAAAACTGATTAGGGTTAACTGTGAGCTCAGTGTGTACAGAAAGGAAACACATATTATTACCATAGGTGTTATTTACACTGGAGAAGCTGGGGACATCCTAGTCACAGCTGATTTTGTCCCCGTCACTTTTGGAAAGCATTTGTTAAGAGCGTTCTGAAAAAATAGCACAAAAAATGCTTTGAGAAAGTTTGATTTGCACAATAAGAAAACATGACATGCAATAGTTTTCCCTCATTTAAAAAAGGACATTTTCACCGTAAATTGGAGCAGAAAATGTCTCCACAATGCAGGAAAATACCAGTTTAATGCTCAAAATCTTCTGGGAGGACCCCCAGACCGCCTCAGATATGTTTCCACATCGAACATTTAATCTAAATAGTGTTAAAAATCTTCTTGTCTTGATCCAAATGTATCATCTCACCCCTAATCTGAGCCCTAATGTTCCCACCACTTTTCAACGCAAAGTGCTGCCCTTGATTATCACGCATGGATGTGCTGTAATGTCGGCTTGTGTGTGAGCAGGTGTGGAACTCGTACTTCAGTCTGGCCGTGCTGTACATCAACCAGCCCAGTTTACAGCTGGAAAGCCTGAGTCCTGCTAAGAAGAAGATGGTCCTAGACAAGTAAGATCACAAGACTCATTATCTGACACCTTCATTCTTACTCTCACATTCATTTTTTGGTGTGTAAACATATGTGTCAGCGCACACTCGTACAGACCTGGCCGCCTGCATCATTACCATAACTGTCGCGTGTGTCATCTGCAGCTAAAATGCTGAGAGTCAGAAGTTTGAAAGAGCCCATTTTTCCTCTTTGAAGTGAAGCAGCTCTACAAACTTGGCGACCTACTTTATAAATCCTGCAGGAACACTTCTTTACTCCAGGAAAGCTCATTTCCCTCTCTGTCAGGCCTTTGCCACCAGGAACGAGGCGGCCCCAGACACCAAACTCAATAAACGTCCTCGGGCACTAAGAGTTCCTCCAGCTTCTGTCGAAGTTCCACATCTCAAGAGCTCAAATTAGGCAAATGACAGCCTGGATTGAGACGTATGGCAGAGTTTCATGTGAGCAGAAGCTCTAGTGAGACTGCGATTTAGGAAAGAAAGGGGAGGAAAGAGAGCTTAAACTTGCAACACGCTGCATTTTACAGCTCTGATGCTGATAAGTGTCTGAAATCTCAGATTGCTGCTCAGTACTGTTGAGTGTCTGTAACTGTCTGTGACACAGCGTTTGTTTTAGACTATTCAGGGGTCGAACTACATATCAGTCAGTTAAACATATTTAAAGAAACCCAGATTAGATTTTCGACATCATGAAAGGAAATATTATTAAACACTTTCATCCAAACTCTGAGATACAATGAGCATCAGTGTTATTTCTTTTCTGCAGGTACGGTGACATGAGAGTGATGATGACCTACGAGCTGTTCAGTATGTGGCAGAACCTTGGTAAGATTTTCTCTGCACCTTTTCAAATGAACTCCAGTCCAGCAGGTGGCAGTAACGCACCTGTATCTGCCAATAAAACCCAATAAAGAAACTAAAATAAGTGCAGATGTTTTTCACTCCAAAGTCTGCAAATTAATCTAATGTGAACTAAATTAATTCCGCTCCTTAAACTCCAGATCATAAAATGCTCATATTGGTAACTTGCACTCATTTATTTACTGCTCTGTTTTATGCCGGTTGCAGGTGAGAATAAGATCCATTTCATCCCCGGTATGATCGGCCCGTTCCTGGGAGTGACGCTGGTTCCTCAGGTGGAGGTACGAAACATCATGATCCCCATCTTCCACGACATGATGGACTGGGAGCAGCGCAAGAACGGAAACTTCAAACAGGTACACAAACGGGTAGAGAAACAATATTAAGAGTAGTACAGTCTGCTCTATGTGAAAAGTGTGATGATATGATTTGGCTCAAAGGCCACAACAAAAGGGAGACGCACCATGGTAAACATTTAACAAAGTTTATTTAAACCAAGGTTAAGCAAACTTAAAAGGGTATTTCAAACTAATATAGTCAAAGTATGAGATATGTAGTCTGTTTGGTGTCTGGGCAGGATGTTGGTTGCATGAGTGTATATGTGTGCAGGTGTTGTAGTATGCAAAACAAGATAAATACCACAAAGTAAGAGTCCAAAAGCGGGGAGCAGGGAGGTCTGACCTGGTCTTGACAGCAGCCTCCTGCAGAATGAAAAGACAGAGTTACAAATAGTCTAACCTCTGAAGTTACTGGGCCCAAGTGCTTCCAGTTACCGTAAGGAGCTCTTGATCTACTAGGGGGGAGAGAGGGACAGGCCACACCCACTCATGACCCCACAGGGAATCACAATATTCATTGAACACTGAATTGAACAGTAAACAACTCTGTGGCTTCTTCTGTGAGAGTACAAAGAAAGCCAGTCTAATTTACTAATTTATTTATTTTGTGTGCGTGCAGGTGGAGGCTGAGCTGATTGACAAACTGGACAGTTTGGTGTCTGAGGGGAAAGGTGACGAGAACTACAGAGAACTCTTCGGTTTGCTGTAAGGAACATATTCCCTCACTAATGCTGCGTTCGAGACCGGTCGGAACTGGGATATTTCCCAGTTAAAACCTCCGAGAACTAAGTTGAAACTTAGTTCTGTGTTCCCCTCTGGCTACATCAGTTGGTAGCCCTCAAGTCAGTCAAGATTGTAGGTTCCTAATGTTTTGGCCTTTTTAACAATAAGTTTTATACAGAGAAGATGACTTTATGAGATTCTTTACTGTAGCCAGCAACCTAATAGGCCGAACATATTTCTTCATCAATGTAGATGCAGAACAGGTTTTACTATATGTATGTACTGTATATATGTACTATTTTAATTTAAATACATGCAAATATACTTTTTGTTGCTTTTTAGCTTCTGGTTTACCGTTTACAGTGTGTGCTTCTGTGAGCACTGACGTCATTCGGCTGCTACTCGTGACTTCACAAATAGGAAATCCGATTTCAAGTGGTGTTTCAGGATTGTTTTTCTAGTTGGAAGTCGGAAATTTCCCAGTTCCGAGTTGCCTAGAACGCAGCATAACTCCCATCTCTCTGTTTTTAACCCAGTGTGAATCCTTCCCGCCTCTCTGTCTCTCTGGTAACAGAATTAACTCTCTGTTTTTCTGCTCTAACACTGCTGTGTCTGCTTTGCTCTGTGCTGCTGGACTAGAACCCAGCTGTTTGGGCCCTACCCGAGGTATGACATCACTTACACATATGGCGGCTTCTAATGATCGTTTGATGGCGAGCAGCCAGTGTTATCTTATCTGTTAGAGTTTTATTAAACATGTCTTAAAGAAAAAAAAATCATGTTCATTGTGTCGTACTTGACGGTCTGTGAATATTATATAGTATGATCATCAAAAACGAATCATCAATCAACTTAGAGAATTTTATCAGTCTTGGCAGCCTGAAGTCAAACTCTGACCAGGGACTGAAGATGAAAAATGGCCTTCTGGGTAAATCTGGCAGATTTGTCATTGATGTTCATTAATGTGCACTGTCCCTTTAAAATAAATAAACTGAAATTAATAATGATTCACTCTGCCCTATATGATGCATATTTTAGTTAACAAGATATTTTTAAGAATCGAGAAGCTTTTCTACCTTTGAGCTTTCCAACCTGAGTTGACTCTGATTTCTGCCTGATAACTTTAAACATGTTGAATGCATGTGGAGGAGGCTGCAGCGTTTCTGTGCTGACTGTAAAGGTTGCAGGGTTGTTGCATTTGACCACTGTTTTTTTTTCATCTCAGTCACAGAGTAAACTTTGGTTTGGTCACCAGTTCTACATAATTCAGTACGTCATCTACTTTTTGTCTGTTTTCCTCAAAGTCTGTTGGAGAAGATCGAGCAGGAGACGTGGAGAGAGACGGGGATCTCCTTCGTTACCTCGGTCACACGGCTGATGGAACGACTGCTGGACTACAGGTAACAGACAGGACAACATACAGGACATGTGTGCTTCTGTTCTTAATGACATGACACAGTTTCTAGTAGAAGTTACCTAACATGTAGACACACTATTTGTTATTGATAACTTCTCATTTTAACAAAGATAAAACAATTGTTTCTACAGCTCCCATGAGGTTTTGGCGAGGGAACTACGTTTGGGATACACTGCTGTTAAAATATAAATACTGATACAAAAATCGTGCTGTTTAAAATGGTGAGGCAGTAAAACTTTACTGTCCTGAAGGTATTAGATTCCAGTTTAGGTCGCAGGTTTCAGCTTTTCAGAGAAGCTTTCCTCCGTGACAAAACGCACTGAGTTACAGAAGCTCACGGACTTAAGCTTTTAATCGTAGAGTTGTTATTTATTAGATTGGTCTGTCTCGTCTTTAGGGACTGCATGAAGGGAGATGAGACAGAGAACAAGAAGATCGGCTGCACTGTTAACCTCCTGGTAAGATTTACGTCATATTAATATGTTACTCACAAAGCTACGGTTTCCTCAGTAGACTAAGAAGTTGGTTTAGTTAGTTTACTTTTACCCTTTGTAGATTTAGTAGAGACACGGTGGATCACAGAGGCATTGAGTGAGTGTGTTTGGTATCTTCTCAGAACTTCTACAAGTCAGAGATCAACAAGGAGGAGATGTACATCCGCTACATCCACAAACTGTGTGATATGCATCTACAGGCGGAGAACTACACTGGTACAGCACAAACAGACAGGCATGCTAGCACTTACACACACATGTGCTCACTGCGTGACAGATGTGTGTGACTGTTGTCCGGCTGTACTCGGCCTGTTTGTCCACAGAGGCTGCGTTCACGCTGCTGTTATACTGGGAGCTGCTGCACTGGGACGAGCGGCCTCTGAAAGAGTTCCTGCATTATCCTGCTCAGACTGAGTGGCATCGCAAGGAGGGGCTCTGCCGCAAAGTCATCCACTACTTCAACAAGGGGAAGGTGAGAAGATGATGCTGCGACAGCAGCTACACACAGACAGCAGCGTTACAGATGCAAGTATTTAGGTGTTGGTCTCTAGAGCTCATTGAGACTCTGCAGGGGGTAGAATTTAAACTGCTAAATTATATTAAGGCTTAAAGTTATGGACATTTAAGGGTATGGCTGCTCTGAGGGACAGGTGAATGCCGTCACAGGTGGGTAGCTGCAGCACCCAGGCTTGATTCGGCCCGCCTCAGCTCCACTTCTTCGCCCATATTTGGATTAGCTGCACTTTAGCCGAGTCAGGCGCTTCCAAGACGGCGACACCACATTGTGTATCACGTGGCTTTTTAGAAACATGTAGGTGACGTCATGGAGACTACATAATTGTTTCATGCAGTCTGTGGTTTAGGCCGATGGTTAAACTGTTAAACAGGAACTATGTTTGAAGTGTTCTGTTATCTTCCAAATGAATATAGCAATGTAAAGTATAAAGACACGATACACACAGTACTGAACATAACGGATCACAGAACCAACAAGGTAAATGAATGCACAGTGTAGGGATCATTTTAAACACTTATACATAATCATAGTGAACTTTGTGAGCACTGTTGCTTAAGAAAGCAATAACTCTCGCTCTCTACTTCAGTTGTGCTTTATTGGCATGAATGTCACAATACAAAAGAACAATTCATCTCATGCAGCTCATCAAATAAATAAAATTAAATAAAAAAAACAGTAAACGTATGTAAGTATGATATAGGTCTGTAGGATGTAGAAGTTATTTATGTATGTATATATTTAAACCCCTCTTTCTCTCTCTGTCTCAATTCAATTAAATTTCAATTTAGGTCAGCTTTATTGGCATGAATGTCAAACAATAATATTGCCAAAGCTTAAAATACAATACAAAAGAACAACTGATTTCATACAGTTCATTCATTTTTCATTAAAAAAAAACAGTAAAAGTTTATGTTTGTGTGTTTTTAAAAAAGTTAAAAATAAACAAATAAAACAGTGTGTGTAGTGAACTTTGTGAGCACTGCTTTTGCTTAAGAAAGCAACATGTAACACTCTCTCTCCCTCCCTTTCCCTCTCTCGCTCTCTCGCTCTCTCTCTCCCTCCCTCCGTCTCCCTTTCCCTCTCTCTCTCTCGCTCCCTCCTCCCCCCCCCCCAGTGCTGGGAGTTTGGCATTCCTCTGTGCAGGGAGCTGGCCTTCCAGTATGAATCTCTGTACGACTACCAGAGTCTCAGCTGGATACGGGTGAGCTGTAGGACGCATCACTCGCTCTGAGAAGAACACAAACACCAACAAAACACGACATTTCTCCTATTTCTGTTGGACTATAAGACAACATTCATATGCCACTTACATAATATGTAAAAATAAATCAACTGCCTCAGTCTGAACCCTGAATACCTGATGTGCACTCAGTGATTAGGACACATACATAACGATCTAAAGATATAACAGAGTGTAAATCTGCTTTATAGATTCTATATAGAAGAAATATAAACTGAGATTTAAGTTGTTTAAATTTTGACTTAAGTATGACTCCATCATCATCATCTTCTTTCTTTTGTGTGTGTGCAGAAAATGGAGGCAGCGTATTATGACAACATCATGGAGCAGCAGCGTCTGGAGCCGGAGTTCTTCAGGGTCGGGTTCTACGGCAGGAAGTTCCCCTTCTTCCTCAGAGTGAGTTAAACCTTTATCATTTAGATTTCTTGTACAATATTGGCCGCTTTCAAACAAGTGTACTCTACAAAACATTTTCTCAGAGGTAAGTTGTTATTAATAAAACAGATAAAAGACTTAAAGATGGCGTAGTAGCTTACTGGTTACCACAATAAAAGAAAGTATTTATACTTTATACCAGAGTTAAACGTCCGGTTCTGGAAGTAAACTTATTTCTTTTAATTAAACTCATTAGTAAACGTATTACTGCTTTATTTTCCCATAAACATTATAACTAATAACATGCCTTTCATAAAAACTTGCACTTCCTTTTCTCTATTTCGTTTATTCCCACCAGAACAAAGAGTTTGTCTGTCGCGGCCATGACTACGAAAGGCTAGAGGCCTTCCAGCAAAGGATGCTGGGAGAATTCCCACAGGCCATTGCGATGCAGCACCCCAATCAGCCAGATGAGGCCATTCTGCAGTGTGACGCACAGTGTATCCTTCAGCAAAAGAGAAAGCACCTGTGTGTCTGATTGAACCGCTCACCTGTTCATAAGCAACAGAATGAGGAACTGATAAGGTATCAGTTCCAGTCTGAGTCCGCTTCCATTTGTAGTTGTTTCTTTGACCTCCCTCCTCCTCGGCTCAGACCTCCAGATCTACGCCGTGACGCCGGTACCGGACAGCGTCACCGTCCTCCAGATGGACAGAGTCCCCGATCGCATCAAGAGCTTCTACCGCGTCAACAACGTTCGCCGTTTCCGATACGACCGTCCCTTCCACAAAGGACCTAAAGACCGAGACAATGAGTTCAAGGTGAGTAAAACGCTCGTCCTCTGGTTTGGTTCCAGCTTCTCCTGGTTTCTCCTGGACAGTCTGCACGTCTCCTTTAATTAAAACTCTACTAACTAAAAGACTCTAATATAAGAAAATCTTTAAAAATAAAATGTGTGTGTGGTTGGTAACTCGTGCAAATACTCACAGACTGGGTTGTTTTTTCATTTAGAAACTAAATAGAGTAGTTGAACACAGTGGAGCAGTCCAACACAATTAAATTATAATCTGTTTCATTAACTAATTGTTGTAAAGTCCTCCTCTTCAAGCCATTATAGTGTTTTCATATTCTGTCAGCTCATTACTTTAATTCACTTTGCATCGAAGGGGATTAGAAGCTTTAATAAAACGCATTGAGACTCCAGAAGAACAAATTGAGCTGTCATAAACCAAACCCGACTTGTTCTGTAGATGACAGTCTCATTTGTAATGGTTATATTTAATGATAATTATATTGGTGGAGTTTAATGAGTGAGGTTTCAGGTGGTCCCTCACCTCGTGGGATCAGTTTCTCTCACTGCTTGTTGTGTCTCGTGTTTCAGAGTCTTTGGATTGAGCGGACGACCCTGATCCTCACCCACCCTCTGCCTGGGATCTCACGCTGGTTTGAGGTGGACAAGAGGGAGCTGGTGAGTGAATGAAAAAGATATATATATATATATAATTTATATCACCATGCTTGAAGTCTTTAAATTTGCTGTCCTGGACTCTCGCTCTGACTCCCTCGTCTGTCTCTCAGGTGGAGGTGAGTCCGTTGGAAAACGCCATCTCTGTGGTGGAGAATAAGAACCAGGAGCTGCGGACTCTGATCAGCCAGTACCAACACAAGCAGCTGCACGGCAACATCAACCTGCTCAGCATGACTCTGAACGGAGTCATCGACGCCGCCGTTAACGGAGGCATCGCCAGATACCAAGAGGTCGGAGAGAAAGTTATAAATGATGTTAAATATTTAGCTCAGCTCATCAGAAGCAGGTTCTGAAGCAGGAGTTTGACCCTGAAAATGTAAACGTGTGATAGCACGTGCTAACTGAACTCCTGTGAGGGATTTTGCTGCCAGGTGGAATAATGATGATTAGCTGTTTTTATTTTATGTAGATAATTCAACATACAGGAAGAGACTTCTTAAAGGTTTAATTAGGTTATTTCTGACTGTAATATGTAAAATGATTCAAGTTATATAAGTTTATTTAAACAATAGTTTGCTTTTCATGACCTTTGTAAACAAAAGTTCTTCGGTAATTCAATAATAAAGTTTTACTAAGATCAGTTTATTTTCTGTCACCAGGCCTTCTTTGATAAGGAGTACATCACCAGCCACCCTGAAGACACAGAGAAGATCACACAGCTCAAAGACCTGATGCAGGAGCAGGTGAGACATTAACAAGCTCTGCATGGTGAACTGGACTGCATGCTCTACATCTGCTTTCACTTACAAGACTGATTTTGGCTTCAGACAAAAGGTCAGGAGGTCTCCAAAATCACTAAGTCATCCTATAGTGAGATACAGTGCAAATATAAACGAATAGGATCAGATCAGATCAGCCTTTATTGGTCTCACAGGTGAGAAATTTCAACATTACAGCAGTAAGTGGATAGAATGGGATAAAGTAAAGTGATACGTGACATTAAACATGATACTAATAATATCAAAAATAAATTATACAATTCTAAAATTACTAAAAACTACATATTTTTACACCTATAAAACAAAAATGAAACCGTGAAGTGACCATCTGCATGTTGGTGTTCTTATCCTGGAGACTTGAAAACTGATAAAAACTGATTCCAGTATTAAAGTGACATTGTGTGTGGATTTCTCTCAGTCTCTGAGTTGAGGTTCCTGCTTAACAGCTCTGATTATAAAGTCTCACGGCTGCAGGAAGAAAAGATCTTCTGAATCTCTGCTTCACACAGCGTGGGTGTGTCAGCCTGCCACTGGAGCAGCTGCTCAGTGATGTTAGTGACTCATGAAGGGGGTGGGACGAGCTCTCCAACATGGATGAGAGCTTAGCTCTCACCTTCCTCTCTCCCACCACCTCTGCTGGCTTGAGGGAGCATCTCAGGACAGAACCGGCCTTCTTAATCAGTTTCTTTAGTCTCTTCTGCCTTTGTGATGCTGCTACTTCAGAAAAGATGGCTGACGCCACCACAGAGTCATAAAATGTCCTCAGGAGTGTACCCTGCACTCCAAAAGACCTTAGTCCCTTGAGCAGGAACAGTCTCTACTAATAAATATTAGAATAAAGATGATCTGTAAGATACAAAAACCAAATGTGCACAATGTCAAAATATAACAAGTTATTGATAAAGATGATATATATGGGAAGTGGCACATAGTATGTACATTATAAAATCTGAAGTACGGGTATGTGGTTCATTCAAAAAGTTTAATGATTGTGTCCATAAAATTGAATGTGATGTCTCACACTGACTCAGAGTCATAATGGTTGTAACACATGGAGAAATAGAAGTTCAGAGAGAAACAGGGAGATTTAAACAAACAGAGAACAGAGCTGAAACAGACGCCGGAGCCACCTCAGCTCCTCATGCCGCCACCGTCCATCTCACTGCACGAGGTAGATGAGCCGTAATCCTGCAAATGATAGTGACCATCAATAACCACACACTGTCACAGTCATCAGTCCAGTAGATATAACGTTTTGTGACAAACAAATTAACAAAGTTTGAAGTCTTGATGTCGACACTGTAACTTTAACTACTTTGGAAAAGTGCAACTCTTAAATACAATCAGCACAAAAAAGTTTTTTATAATCACTCAGCTGCCATGAAGACACAGAGCAGATCACACAGCTTTAAAACCTGATGCAGGAGCAGCTGAAAATGTGTTTAACTGTGTCTGACTTGTCTTTGTAGAGAGGTACATAGGTTCAATCTTTACAGTTTAGGAATGAAGCTAAAATGTTTTATATTGAGGGTTTTGCACAAGCAAAGGCTGTGCAGTTATGGGAGCATGAAGGTGTTTAGCAAATTACTGTAAATGTAAATTTATCCATTAGATTTTAAAATGTATTTTGTCCCAAAAAAGTGGCCTGATGGTGCGACTGCAGGAAAACAAAGTGTAGGATTAATCCTGTCAGGAAAATCTACTTGTAAAAGATTTCTCTGCAGAATAAACATTTTGTCCAATCATGTTTTGTTATTTTCCCGCAGGTCCACGTCCTCGGGGTCGGCCTGGCCGTGCACGAGAAGCTGGTGCACCCAGAAATGCGTCCCCTGCACAAGAAGCTGATAGATCAGTTCCAGATGATGAGGAGCAGCCTCTGCCATGTGAGTGCAGGAAAAAAACATTCACACCAACAGCATTTCACTTTAATGTGTGTCAAAACTTTTTAACCTGCAGAGCTCAGGACAGAAAAACATCCGCACAAAGATGATTAACTAAAAACTAAACCGACGATGAGGAAGAGGAGGGTTCCTTTTATTGGAAGCAGGCTGGCAGCGTGGATCATCACACGGAGGAAAGCTAATTAGTAGCTTCCCCAAAGAGGATGTTATCGTGCTTCTAGCTAATATAAGTGTGTCACTGCTCATAATCTGAACTCTTTCAGCTGTGAACGTTTGACCTTTTTACATCCTAATTTAATTAATGGGGATATTTTAGCTCTCTGACAACACACAGCAGCTCCAAGCACTTTTCTTTTATTTAATTTTGAGTCTCATTGTTTTTGGACTCTTGCTTTCAAACACACGTGCACATGTGCGAGGGCAGTGTGAATATTCAGAGCAGTGTTTCTACGTGGCGTTGCAGGGTCTGCCCGGTTTAGAAAAGGCCGGTTCAGGAGCCAACACTCCCCGAGGGATCCTGGCCTCTCACAGCCCGCTGAGCCCCGAGAGCTTCAAACTCGTGCACCGCCACAGGTCTGCAGCACACACACACGCCTCACATCCACTTTATCCTCCAGTGAGACTTTGATTGTTCTGTTCTGTCCTCGCTGAGCGTCGTCGGTCCACACTCACATGACGCCACATCCTCATCACACACATCTTCTTCTGTCATCTCTCTTCACAATCTGATCCCAGGTTTCATCTGCTGAGTGTCTCATTAACAAACTGCTTATTTCCTCACTGCATCTGTGAATCTTCTGCAAACATCACACTTTCTGAAGTTCTACCTTTTTCTTCCTTCCCCTCTTTCTCTCTCTCTCTTTCTTTCCCATTACCCCTCACCACATCTGGCTTCTTGCATGAACTTTGGCTGCAAACTCCTGCATCTCTCTGCATTTCCACCAAATAACTTCATGCACGTTTCTGGTTGTTGTTCGCCTTCTTCCTGTTTTCGGTTGTACTCTGCATGGCTCCTCGCTCGCCCCTCCCTGTGCTTCCTCCCCGTCCTTTCTCTTCTTTGCACTCCTTCCTCTCCTCCCTACTTTACCTCCTTCTCTCCCTCCATCCCTCTACTTCTGCCCCTCGCCTCTTTTTTTCCCCACCGCTCGTCCTTGGTTCTGTCCTCCCAGTCCCATAGCTGTTCTGACTCCTGTGCGCAACTCCTCCTCCTCTCTCTCCTCTCACACCTCCAGTGAGACTGGGAACGTAGGCAGCCTGCTGATCCTGGCTGATGGCATGGTGGTGGAGCACCCAGAGGACTTCTACCGCATGCAGGTCTGTGGTTCTCTGTCAGGGTCAATGAAAGAGACCAAATTCACATGTTACAGTGTGTATGAAAACATGTAATGTATGAAAAACCAACTGCTGTTTCCAACATCTGGATATGTTGAATAGGAAATAAAATGTGCATCTTTAAATACTATTTAAGACAGATTAACAAGCTCTAATTTAAGATTTGCTGAGAATTTAAAATATAAGACATACTGTTGGCTAATTTCTAATTAGTAGATTTGTAAACAGTTTGAAGGAAAGAAGTTATATCTCAACTGTATCTCACTGCTCTCATGGTGCTACACTGTTAATTACATATAAATATTGTTGTATTGTTTTTACTTACCAACAACTTTCTCGCTGCAGGCGAGCCCCTCCTCCTCCAGCCTTAGCTCTACTCACTCGGCGCCCTCACAGATGATGAACTCCGCCCCCTCGACCATCAGAGGTATGCAGCTCAGATTCGTCACTGCAACCTGAAACCATGATTTTTATCAGGAGGTCATACAAATGCTTCTTGCCACTGAGCTCGACACACCTTGTCAGTACTTTTCCTCGGTAAACTGTGTCTCCTGTCTCCCCCTGCAGTCGGCTCTCCTTCTCTGCCAGACAAATACAGACACAACAGAGAAATGCTGATGCTGCTGCCGCCACACAGAGAGAGGCCGAGCAGTGCGATGTACACCAACATCACCGAGAACGGACAGGTATATCTAACGCTTTTCAAGTTCTGAACCTGTACTTGTTTGTGTCTGAAGAATTGACTGGAGTAGTGACGGCTCTTTAAAGGAAGGCTGATCTTATGGCTCTTCATTTAGTACCACTGGTTCTAGTCTGCTCCTAGTTGTATAACAAAAATAATAAAATTAAATACTCTGGTTAATAAATACTTAGAGAACTCTTTTCTTTATATTTCAGTTAGTAAAAACATTTAGTATAATAAATATAATTTGTTCATTGTCGTGGTTTTCTTTTTCCATGGGGTGATTTGTCCTTTCAAACACAAGTTGTATGTAGGTCACGTGGATGTGGACGACCTCGTTACTGAGTTAATTTAACTTATTGCTGTTCACAGTGACTAGGAGTGAGAAAAAAAGACACCTTCAGTTGCAAAGTGTGCATTTACACTTTGCTTATAAATTCATCTCGCTATTACAGAAATGATCCAAGTCACCACAGACATAAACGAGATGCATTAAAGTCTGATTTCTGAAAAACAGCAGTGAAGTCACAGGTTTATTATTAAGCTATTACATTAACTGTGCAATAGTTGTTTATATATTACGCCTGCTGATTCCAGTTTTTAACTGTTTAAGTGAATTTTTTGTTGATTATTTATTATTACCCGCATGTCTTCTAATCTTATGTCTTTTAATCTTCACTGTACATCGAGGGGAGCTGCACTCAAATTTTGTTGAACTACATTCAGTGACAGTAAAGCTTTCTGATTCAGGTGCATGGGAGAACAGAAGCCCCATGATTCCTGTGGTTTATTTAAAATATAGCACGTCTCGCTGTGCCAGCAGGAAGGTAACTGCTCATGTTTGACATTTTTCTCTTCAGGTAATGAACTTCCAGCGAGCGTTGTTCCATCAGGTGATCGGCCCGTGTAAACCCTGCAGTGACCCCAACCTCTCTGTAGCAGAGAAAGGTAGGCGAGCTCACAGAACAGAAGTCTGTTTATACGAAAAAAGA
>JAPMOB010230427.1:0-20877 GCA_029875015.1 Lepomis gibbosus
TCACAACCTTCTGTAAGCAGAGTGATCACACAAACAATTACAGCACTTTCAGAACCTCTTATTGTGTCGCAGTTCATTTCATTTCCACTGGACATTCCCACCTTACAGGCCCAAAAACTGCATTCATGAATATAGCAGTCTTCACTGGTGTGCACAAGCAGGGGAAATGAACCGTTAATAGTTTGTGCTATACGCTCCCACGTCTGCTTCTCGCCCCGTGCTGCGACCGAATTTTCCTTTTAGAATTGCCTTGTGTTCATCCACTAACTGGGCTAACAGTAAACGCTGTTTGTCTGTCCAGTTGGGCTTTCTCGCCCTTTTTGGTTTTGATTCCTTGTTTGATGCACTAAAACCAACATTCAAACCACCACTTAAATAGACATGCCAACAATCAGTGTAACTGGAAAGAGTGGAACAATTTTTATCATTCCAAGCCAATCAAATACCTTATAGGAAATTAACAGCATGGTAAATAAAAAACAGGATTTATATGCACATATATAATGTGTGTGTGTGTGTGTGTGTGTGAGAACGGTCAAATAGGAAATATTATGAATGTAATTTCCACAGTGAATGCTTAGAATTGAACCTATACTTAAAATCACTCTTTTTTTCCTTCTTGGACAGCCAACCAATTACAGTCTTCAAAAGATTGTGTCATACATAGCAACGGGGTCAACCCTGTTAAAGATAAAAGTTTTTGTCTTTTCCTTGCTCAGATTTGCTCTCAGATCAGTCCCTGATCGCTCTTAAGCTAAGACTCCTACGTAAAAGTTTTTTAGCTAAATTAAAAGTTTTCTGAGAGGATTCTTAGAATCTTTATGAATACGGGCCCTGGACTTTAATAGCTCCTGTGTTTCTGCTCATGTTTAAAATTTTCTGCACATTTAAAATCTCTCCCACATATCGTGTTCTCTGACATGTCCAGCAAATGTTAAAATATTACAAGACTAACGTCATCATTTGATGAGAAGTCTACCTGTCCTATACTGCGCATAATGCTATTGATCCGCTGGTAGCAACGTCCTCCCCTTCAGACCGTTTGACCGACACTGTATGGGACTGCATGCTGCATATGAAACCGAAAGTAACTGAAACGCTTATGATCAGGCAGAAATCTCACCACAAATCCACACCTTAACCTCAACAGCCCAGCTGAAGTGCAGCTCACAGTCCCAAACAGAGCAAGGCTGGCTTTCAGTTTTAGATGTTTATGTTTATCTAGTTGGGTGGAGTGGATTTTCTCTGCGAGTCTGTCTTATCGGTTATACATTTGTATTTCACTGCATGAGGAAATGAATGTGTGGCTTGACAGTGAGTGAAAAATGTCAATCTTGCAAGATCTTGTGGCGCGAGATCTCATCACTCCCCTTGTAATGAAAGATTATTGTCGACAGTATGTCAATATGTCAAAGTTCACTTTTGATTTTACCTCTAGATTCAGTGGTAAATATTATGCTTAACTAGATGACTACCTATTTTGGTGGGTTTAATGTTATTGGTACAGAAAGAAATGCCAAAAGTACAAAATAAGATGCAAGTTGTAATAAACTAAAATTATCTTTTCAATGCCTGGCACAGAATGGCAGTTGTTGTTGGACGCTATTGGAAGTATCCCACTAATAATGTCATCTTTTCAGTGATTGAGCTTGCGTTGCTACAGTTTCTGGTTGCTAATACAGAGGATGCCTCTGTTTTTCTATTAAACCTTCAGTTTCCCTTTGCCTTTCTTTCAATGTATTTTCTTGTTGGGTCTGTCCAACAGACAAACATTTCCAAGGAGTCCTCAGTTTTCTTTCTCCCCGTTTTTTTCCCCTCTCATTCTCTGTCTCTCTTTCTCTTTGGTATTTCCCACTTCCTCAATTCTATCCAACTGGGACGGCTGGAGATTTTACACCCAATTGGTTGAGTTGAAGGCCTTTGTCGGAGCCCTTCTCTTGCTCCACAAGTGGCAGAAGGGACCTGGGTTGTGAATGGTGCTTTGTGTACTGTTTTTCTAAGAGGGGGCCCTCACTCTCCCGCTCTCATCTGTCACAGGTCCCTCTCCGTCCATGCTCCACAATGCCTGATTGTTTCTGCCAAGTCGCCAGGTTCCAGGCCAGATCTGAACAACGCTTTCCTGCCAAATTCCGACCCCAGTTTTCAGTTTTCTTCCACTCACAAAGGGATTCTAAGTTACTGTCCACGTTATAGAAGGGGGACTAGCTGTCTACCAGTAACAGTTTGTTTGTTGAATGTCTCTCTGAGCTAAAGGCTGTAAAAATTTCCATAGGCAACAAAGGAGGGAAGGTAATTGAAACCAAAATGCTCTAAGAGAACAGTAAGTAACATTGCTGAGCATACCTTAATTGTGATTATTAATTACATTAGGTATATAGCATTTACTTGTCTTATTCAACTGAGATGTTAACCCTACTTGTGGGATGATCTTCCCAACTTGACTCTCTGCTCTTAAGAAACTCTAAAATGCTTATAAGAAAAATTAAAACTCTTCACTCAACAGTGCATGCTCTGTTTAGTTTTCAAGCAGCCAATCTCACCAGTATCACTTTCCAAGAAATATTTTAGACAGGAGACCTGCTTTCAGGCGAAACAGTTGATGTTTTTCTATGTCTGATGTCTGACAATATGAAAAGGCTTTAAGAGAGCCTCAAGGTGACATGTGTGAAAAATGAATTTGTTTTTCAGCTATCAGTGTAACATTATAATCATGTTGCTGTTTCCTGAGACTCCAAACTCGTTCTTTTGTTGGTCTCGTTGGGAGACGTTTGCTCCTTCAGCAATAATCACTCAATGTTTACCTACGTATGTCTTCAGTAGGGAAGGACCTGATATGGCCAGGCATAAGAGCTGTGAGGAAATATTTGATCAGAGGTCAGAGATTAGAGGGAAAAAAACACACCTTCAACATGTATTTAGTTTTTCAGAAATATAAAGAAAAGACAAAAATGTTTATGTTTTAATGTCCATGCAGCTTTAATGTCCATGAAATAATAACATAAACAGAAGAATTGTGATTTTGCTATGAAAAAATAAATATATATACATATATACATATGTATATACATACATACATATATATAAATACTGCTCCTCTAAGTTTTAACAGATTTTTGCTACTTAATTCTGGCACTGTTTTTGAGTGATTGGGGTTGTTTAATTGTTTTTCATTTACACTCTGGCATAATTCTTCTGGTCATCAGCTCGGTTTCCCATGTGATGTTGAAAAAGCACAAGTATAAACAAAAGTAACAAGTCATTTAATTGTGTTTATTTGCATTACTTCAAAAATTTTGCTGAAATATCTGCTAATGATTTTACATTACACTATTTCAAGGTAGCAACAAATATGTGAAAAGCTGCGGAATTAATTTTGCATCAGCTGTATCATTTTAATACTAAGAAGTCATGTGACTAAAAACTACTGTAGTTCTTGAACTCATTCCACAGCAATAAATTGTTAGAGCTTAACATTTACCATGTTAGTTAAACAAAGGAGTCATCTAAACACTACTAATGTTATTCTTTGCCAGATGATGAGCGTATTAAGTATACTGTTTTGCTGCCCCAACCAATCACAAAAGGCCTTGTGGCATGCTTACCAACAAACCCCTGTACTGTTGCATGATGAGACCATATCAGTGGCAGCGAGTTATGAGCCTGGGCATTCCTGGCCATATGAGACACAAGTTCCAAGAAACTAAGTCTTAAGCTCCCCCATAAACACAGCACCAGCAATATTGTCAGCTAAATTTAGACTCTCGTCTGCCTTCCCTGTCCCCTGCTCCCAATCGCTCTCTCATCGCTTCAGTGTTGGTTGCAGAAGTTGATCATGGATTAGAGATTTGATGTTTGTTGGTTGTCTGCGGTCTTATAATCTCAGCCTACTTGCTGTGTAAAACAACGAAGGTCTGAAGACAGCTGTTGCTTTTTCAATCAGTCAAATCAGGCTATGGGTTGAGCATGTTGGCAAAATAAACTAGCAATAAAGTTTTAAAACAAAACATCCTTTGAAAGTCAAACTTCACCTAAACTTCAGGAGAAATGCCTATAGCCATTTTTTATTATCCCTAAGACTGACAGATGTCTTGCCACCTGCTGCATACATGGTGGTGGTAAAAAAGTGCGCCTTTATTTAAAAAAATAAAAAGCAAATATCAGTCTAGCATTGTAACTATGCCTAAGTCTTAAACATGCTCAATGGAAAAAGCATACAAACAATAAAACCTTGGAGCTGTGGCTAGATGACACCATGTACATTTTTCTGTGAGAGGAACTGAGTTGGCTGATAATTATTTATAGATTGTTCTGACAGGCTTACCCTTTTACATCCACACAGTCATTTGATCCATTGTGAATAGAAAAAAATACTGATTATAAAAGCTTCAAGTATTTAGCCTGTGCTCTGAACTGGACCAACTTACAGTGAGGTAATGGTAGAATTATCTTCAATTCCCTTATTATCAGTTTTGGGCGCAGTACACCATGCAAAAATCAGTCATCAGTAACCCTGTGAAGATCACTAAATATTGCAGTTGGTTTCCAATCTACTGCAAAACATGATTTAGACATGATGGTGTACTTTAAACAGTTGATGTAGTCTCAAGTCCTATGATTTTTAGTCACAGCAAACAGCATTCTGACTCAGGTAGTAGACTAAAAGATATACACAGAACATCATGACCCTCAGAATCACATGAAAATGAACTGATGGCGTACAAATGGCTTATTGGTGGTTATACACAGAGTTCTCTCCAACTGCCACTGCACACACAGCTTGGATGTATGCTTGCATACACTTTTTTGCTGCACTTTTTCATGCTTTTTCTGTCCGTCCATCATTTTTCTCTCAGTTTCTCACATTGACATTTGGTTTCAGTCTGTTGTCTTTCACTTTATCAACTCCCTCCCGTATATTATGTATTTTCACCTTTTGCTACCTCCCCACACATGTACTCTGCAGCCTTGCTCTTTCCCTTCAGACATTTGACTGAGAGTCAGATTTATGTTTAAGGGCAACCAGGATATATTTGACACATATTTCAGAGATGGACAGCCTGCTGTGATTTACTGATCGCTAAAACTGAAGTAGCAATCTGTTTTACGTTGCAGAAGTTGTGTGTATGTGTGCGCTCGTGTGTGACTGGTGTGCTGAGCGGGGGAAAGCAAAAACAATTGATAACAGCCTGACCCTCTTTCTGCTGGGATTTGCACTGTCACTTATCACCTAGACATTTTGTGTGGGTGTATGTTTGCTTCTATGGAATTGTTTGAGTGTGTGCGGGTGTGTTGTGTATAATTCCTCACAGTACACGCAATAATTAACAACATAGGATAGAAAGATGTGAAAAATCCTTTAAAATGTGGTTGTTGTTAGATTTAATATACAAATTTAGAGCTGAGATTAGGAATGAAGGGTTAAGGGAGTAAATGTAGTCAAGAAATAATTGTAACTATAGTGTAAAAATTGGAAGTCATTACAGTAAATGATATATTAGCCTAATGACTCTCCCGGCCTGAGGCTTACATTAGAAAAACGAGAGATTTTTTCATGAAACTCAGAAGCACAGTGTCTGCTTTTTTAACAGCTCTGAGGTGATGAGAGGCCTGGATGCTGCTTAATAGATTAATAGATTATTCCCATGGCAGTATGTGCTTTATGTGTGTGTGTGTTTAAGGAACATTCAGCATGAATGTGCTGCAGTCATTATAAGTGGCTCAGTATGAGCTTGTCCAATAAATGCCAAAAATATGATGATGTACTTTAAATTGCTTGTGTGTGAGTGAGCTGTAATTACATCTTTAGCATTCATTTGTCTGTATTTTAAATAAAGTTCTATTAATGCATGGTTCTGAAACCATTTTTATTCTGTCTTGTCTTGTCAGTGGTGAACACACTTTTTAAGATAACTTGACATGCTCAAAGTAGGGGACCCTACATTTGTTCAAACAGTGCACATTACTGTGGGCCACAATTTTGTCATATAGATATGACACTTGATATTTGAAAAAAAAACAAAAAAACAACCCACCAAGATGTCCATCTGTCCATCCAGTTACTGTATAGACATGAAATGGCATGACCACACTTTCTAAAACATTTGCAACTATTAGTCAAAAATTCTCAGAAAACAGTCAATAATAAATACAAATGCACCTAAATACATGTCAACAACTTTGCATACTTTTTTTGAATTATCGCAGCTTAAATGCATTTAATAAAGATGAACATATACAGTAGAATCAGCATGGGCACTAACACACATTTGACAAAGACACCTAAGCAAATTCAGAAGCATGAAAAATGAAAAAGTAAATATATTAAAGTAATTATAAATACTAAAATTTGATTTAAATCAGGCACATATGTCAGTTTCCTTTAATACCTGCAAGTGGATTAATAGTAAAAAAAATGGACAAAATATATGTGCACCGTAAAATGGTAGATAATTGAATTGTATATTTTACACACTTAATATCCAAAAATGTTCCACAACAACCTCACCAATGCTTCTAGGAAGGTTTCAAATTCAAACTCAGTGGTGATCAATATCTCTCCCTCTTTATCATTTAGAGATCAGCAGCACATGTTCAGACCTCCAGCCATTCATAGGTTACTGTCAGTTATGGTTGACAAGAGTGTGTTGAAGTTCTCTCCTCTTCTTGCCTACATATCGTAATTCCACTGTACAAACTGTGGCCACAAAATTATAACGCTTTCTTCTTTTCCTTCACAGAATGATGTCTTCCATTCAAGCAACACCTCCCTTCCACCCACCATCTGAGGAAGAGGAAGCGATCGGTCAGGACAATGCACCCTGGGCCAACGACAAGCGAGAGGGCCCTAAGGAGTCACAGTCTCCCTCTTCGCATGACCAACCCCACCCAGACGAGCTGCAGCCAATCAGAGAGAATCTGACGGATGTGGAGTGGGAGAATATGATGCCTGCTGCAATGGTGAGATGGGAATTATGCACAGAGCTGAGAAATTGACCATGTCTTATCGTGAGATGTGTTGCTATAACTCAAATCTATAAAACAAATCTGCTTTGTGTGTGTACACAGTGTATACACTTAAGGCACATGGCTCATAAAACACTTGTGGAAATACATACTGGAGTACACATGGTGTGCAAATTATCATGCATAATGATGACTTTGCACAATTGAATATTCACACCCATGTGAACACATGTATACACACACAAACACACTCACTCACTCACTCACCAGTGGTCTTCTCTGGTCTGTGTGCTGCAGGCAGTGCTGTAGGCAGCCCAGTGAGGGTTCTCCTCTAAAGAATTATACCCCTTGGTTGTTCCCATCTCTCGTTTTAATGTGTGTGTGTGAGTGTGAGAGAGAGAGAGAGAGAGAGAGAGAGAGAGAGTGTGTGTGTGTGTGTGTGTACGTGTGTGTACGTGTGTGTGAGGTGTTACTTGGCTTCAGGTTCTGTAGGTCCCTAATGGAAGAGGCGTGTTTGACTTCGGCCTCTGAGGAAAATGGAAAGTTCTGAGAATAAAGTTTCCTTAGTTATCAATGTTGTGGCAGAGTAAGGGTTTCAACATTTCCAAGACAAAAGTCATTTTCATTTAAAAGATTTAGAATTTTGGATTGTCTTATATTATTGAAACATAATTATATTTAGTTTTTTTGAGATTATAGCTCAATTCTATTTAAATGTTCTAGGTGCATAACAAGAACTGTAAAGGCAATTAAATGTTAATACAATTATTTGAAAGCATCAGTGTAACGTTCAAAGTGGCCTCAAGGCCAAAATGTTCCTGAATAAGCCCACCCACATCTATTTTTCTATTTTACCCTGTTTTCTTACTTTTATTGCTGGTTACTTACTTTTTTTTGCTAAGTTGTCACATACTGTATACACTCCTGAATATGACTACTCTTATGGATAACCACAGGAGGCCCACAGAAACCTTTAAAGAAGTGATTTTTTTCAAGTGGGCTCTGAATTAGAAATAAGAAAGAAAAGGAGAAAACATGTTTTTGGCAGCTGTTTGAAAAAGTAGAAAATGCTGGCTCTACAAAGTGGCAACACCACACTAGAAAGTGGCAACACCACACAAAATCGCATCATATTAATTAAACAGTTATATGGAAGATGGTCAACCTGAAGGACAGAAAAGCTGAAAAATAATGTTGCTTCTTGTCACCAGCCTCCAACAGTGTAGGACAACATAAAACAAATATTTGTGCATTTCTCTTTAGTTTGTCTTGCACTCCAAGTCCCCAATGTGAAGAAAGTGTTTTTACACATAATCTTTCTTAGTATATAACACATTTTTGATCATGGTTCAGTGCGTTGCTCAACACTCAATGTATTGTTCAATTTACAATATTACAGGGGTAGTCATAGACATGCATTTTGCTGCCAACACTTTTTGATTTATAATATGATCTGACCATAAGGCCTTCCTGCCTTCACCAAACTGCTTGTATAACTCCACAGTGTTGTGTGTGGACCTGAAAAAACACACCTTAACAATCTGCGAGTGACACACTATCTCCTAATCCTCATTATAGAGGCATCTTCCGCTTAAAGACAAAGTGCACAACAGGGCCTCCTGGAGCCATTTCAAGGGCGTCTTAAGATCCCGCTGTTAGGCAGAGCCCCTTGTCTTTGAAACATAAGCCTCCTAACATTCTTGGAGATCCCCCCACTCTGTAAGGGGAGGAGAAAGCGTCCAGAAATAGCCCTGGTGTTAGAACACCTGCGCTAAAGTGTCTGTTGTGTGGGACAATGTGGTTGTCTTGAAGAGCTTATCATCTTGGTAAATATAGACTCCTTGTCCCTTTTGCTTAACTCATAAACCAGCAGAGCAAACAGCTATGGTCATGCAGCACAAAATAGAAAGGCCCTTTAAATATCATTCACATATTATCAACAAGTTTTAAGTCACCATCTTTGTGTTACTTTCATTGAAACAGGAATTAATCTAAATCAAAAGGAAAAAAATGTCTTGCCTAATATTATTTTTGCTTGTTTTTATTGGCCTGTGTCTAAACTGCAGTGTATGTCAGCAATTCATTCTGCATTCTTTATCAATTACCTTGCAATCATAAAATTTACCTTTCCCCATGTAATGCCAGCCAGCCCATGCCAAGGTAAAACATTGCTAAGCAAGTATCAGCAAAATCCAAAACAACAGTGTAAGCATAAACTGTAAAGAAAACAGATATAAGAGCTGTGGAGTTAATTTTTAAAAATAAGTAATGAAATGGCACTGTCTCTTCCCAGGACAATGAAAGCAGTAAAGGCTGCTCAATCTACTCCTACCGGACTAACTCTACCTCTCCACCCAAGCCAGAGGAGTGTTCCAAGGATCGCGGTGAGCCAATAATCGGCCTCACCTTCGGGACGCCAGAACGTCGCAAAGGTAGCCTGGCAGATGTGGTGGACACACTGAAACAGAAGAAACTCGTGGAGCTGACCAAGACAGAACAAGATGGTAGGCACACACCCACAATTTCTCAAGGCCCGGAGGAGTTTTTTCTCTCACATTTAATAGACAGGATGCTGTCATTCATTTACCCTTCACTCTCACAAAAAGGCGAGAACAACCTTATCTGTATTTTTGTTTTCCCTTTCTGAACACATCCTCTCCAGTGGATCTTTGAACATCTAAAATTACAACTGACAGAGCCCTCACTCGTTAGATCACAATATCAATCAGTGAAAACATAGGTTTCCCTTTCTCCTGTGCTTCTCTGATCTACACCATTAACACAGGAAAGTGCTGGAGTCTCCCAGCATGCCTCAGCTTGCCCCTTCCCACCCCACAGCAAGCCACATCTAAAACCATCTAACACTCCTCTTTACTGTTATGTGCACATAGTAATCATGATGATATCAGAGGAGCGCTTGATCTCTCTCATTTAAAGGTTTTACTTTGTTATTGATACAGTAAAGTGGGGCAGAAAGGGACAGCCAGAGGCATAATACAGTACACAGTGTCTTTAGTTGAAAGATAGGTAGCTTTGCCTGTTATCCTCAGTATGGAAACTGGTTTGAAAGGAAAAAAACGTTTGTGCGTCTGTGTACAAGTGTTGAAGAGTGAGTTCAAAAGTGTTGTGACATCTACCTGTCAAATCAAAGGGGACATGAGTGGAAGGAAATGCTGGGGTACAACTTTATGTGTGTGTCTTCTTTTAATTTTTCACATCACATGTATAGGTTTATTCTTTCCCATCAACTGTGCTGAGATTCCTGATCTGCATCTTTTAAATCTTATGAAGACATTAAAACAAATGTTCCCGTTTGCTGCATTTTCTTCTGGTGTAGCATTAAAAACGCAAAAGAATAAAACAGTCCATCACAGTAAAGACGAACAAAACTTCATTTAGTTTTCTCAGGATTTCTTGTTTGTTCATTATTTAATTATTGAATGTTTTCAGGTCTGCTGTTGGACCTGGGAATATTTTATGCTTTTGTAATCGTACGAGCAAGGCTATGCATACAACTAATTATTTCATATTCTTGATATCCTTTGTGATCATGTGACTCTTGGTTTAATTACAGTGTGTGTAATTTATTTAATTAACTCCTGTCTTCTTACTTCAGTGGGAAACAGTATTCATTAAAAAACATTGTAATGGATTGGAAGTGTTTTTGGTGATAAATAGCGCACAAAGACACTATTTACTAAACAACTTGTGGCAAACATTAAGAATACTTCTAGCTTCAAAATAACAATAAAAAACTTTAAAAAGCTAATAAAATAGTTATAAAAATAATATGAAAAATTAAATGTATGCACTTTTCATTTGAGTCTAGTTGTCCATAAGGCAGGCAGATCAGCAGTGGATTTTATACACAGTTTGCATCACCACAGTCCTTTTGTAAATACAGCCTGATATAATTCATCCAGTTATGCCCAAAATGACTCAGATTTCCTGCAAATTTTCTTTTTAGGAAAAAAAAAACACAGCTCGCAATTGAGTTCGGCTGTTCCTTGCTAATTAGTGGTGCTGCTATCCCCGAGGACTAGTGGCATTGATCATGCTGCAAACACTTAGCAAAGACAAAAACAAATGAGATAAACATGTGCAATATAACCAAGCATACTGAAACATGCAGTGTTAGCATGAATAATAACTCTCTCTGGGCCTTAAATGTTCATGTGAATTGCTGTGGTCCTTGAAGATGCATTGTAAAAATGTCTTTCATGCACTGCTGGGGTAATGCATTTTATTTAGAGCTTAATGTAACTCTAAATGTGGAGATTGACTGATACCTCTGATTTTTTCCAACTAATAAGTTTATTTAAAATGAGAAGGGGTGATCAATAGATGGCTGAGGCTGAATGCTTCATTAAGAGAGTTCTCCTTCAGCTGCAAACAGATACATTCAAAATGTTGAGTGAGAAAGCTCTGCTCCCATTTTCTTTTTCTCATTTGTTAATTTGTTGGAATAGTGCTTCTTCATTTCAATACAACGTTTTCCCCTTCACTGTATGATGATGGACTGTCTCTCTTTCCCTTTCTGTTTCAATCCTTGAACTTCAGGAACCTTTGAAATCACTTTTGGCACATTTTTGGAATCCCTCTCCAGCAGTCAACCTTGCTCATGTACTGATTTAAAGCTTTGTTGTTTGTTACTGGTAAAGGCAATGCATTCCAAATTCACAAGCTGTCAGATATTTTGTTTTGTTAAAGGAAGGTAATGCAGACGGGAGTGCAAGGCCATTGTGGTAAATAGGCTTATATACTGATTCCTGGTGTGGCACCGATGAGAGATTTTGTGTTCAAATGTTGCACAGCAGAAAGCTCCACAGGTTTATTCTGTTTGTACCAAGTCTTTTTTTCCCCTGGCTCTTTACTGGCCTTCACTTAGACTCTTAAAACATGATTTTGTTCAGAATCGTCTTACAGTACGATCAGATTTGATCATTGGCACTCAAATGGCAAGCACATTAAAGCATGAACAATGCTGTTCCTTACCCTGTCCTCTGCTTCCTGCTGAAAAGAGTTCAGTCAGCTGAGCTCTCCCAGGTTAGATTGGTTGTATGATCAAATGGAACAGACCCTATTAGCCACTGAGTGCTCACTTAGCCTAACATCGCTGACCCTTCTCTGCAATGTAGCCCTGAGCTAAAGTGTGGATGATGTCGTTGTTAGCCTTCGCGCTGTGCTCACCCCCTGTTGGCACGCTGTTAGCTGTCCGCTACTCAGAGGAGCCCTAAGTGCCCGTGACAGTTCTAATGAATAGACATGGCCTTGCTTTGCAATGTGGGAGATTTTTTTTACCCAACTGCCGCCTCAGCTTTTAAAAGCTTTATCAAGAACTCTTTAAGATTGTGTCAGCTCACTGTATTACCACACAGGTGGTTGCTGTAAATACGTCCTTTCTGCCTGGACTTTCACAGCATACAAGCCAAGAGGGTTAGGGTCAGACATTTTCTTGACAATTTTGCATTTATGTTGAGCAGTGCCTGCATTGTGTGAAGGTTTAGATACAAAGACTTACTACATACAAAGGACTTCCTCTATACTGTTAAAGCACTTATTAAAGTACTGGTAGGCTGCTTACTGAATAAAAAAATGTTCAAGGCCAGGATGAGGGAACATCAGAAGAAAAAATGTGGGCACCAGACATGTTGTGGAATGGAAACACTCCTCCATCCTCTGTCATTTTGTAGCTAAAAATAAGAGCTAGAGATGGGAAATAAAAGCCTGTAATAAACAGAGAAATAACCCAAACAATAAACTGTCGCTTATCATTGATGGAGGCCTCGTTAGCGATCGTTAATCCGAATTCACCTTGTCTCCTTGAGCCCTCAATACAAAAAGGGATAAAGCAGTCAGGAGTGGATACATTTATCTGAATGCAAAACCAAACCCTTCTGGGAGGCTGCCCGATGGACATTAAAACCAGTGAAGTGTGCAATCAAGCTCCCTCAGTTTTGATGACAGAATTATCATTATCTGTATTGTTGTGCCTCCCGGGGACCGACCCACTGTTAACAGAGCTGGCATGGGCCTGGTGCCCCCATGCCAACTTAGTCAGCCATTTAATGTGCCTAGAGCAGCTCTGGCGCCTGGCAAACACTTGACATCACTCTAATCCTCTGCTTACACCAGAGCCCGTATGAATTACTGTACAATTCACGTTTTTCATTTGCAAATGAGATCAGCTCAATTACTGCTACACTGTACACTGGAGATAAAACGGACACCTGTGTGACTAATTTATGAATTCTACTAAAGTATTTAAATTGGACTAGAGCAAAGTCTCAGGAGATATCTTCTCTTAAGTGCTATGGATGATATAAGAACATCACATCTGCTGTTGTCTTAGTCTGAGATGAAAGCATGTAGACTGACTGGATTGAATATGGCTTCAAGTCACACAGTGTGCAATATTTAAATTTGATGGGACATTGCTCTCTCATGTTTTTACATGTTCACTGAAAATTCACAGTGTTGAGAGACAGACTGACACTATTTCACAGTTACCCATCAATCTGAAGAGGCTTTGGTGTAACACAGTTGTACACAATATAATTTAACAAAATGGATTCAATCCAATGCATTAAAGCTGCAACTCCATATACAGTATATGTATATTTTTATTCTGTTATAGAGCCCATAAACAAACATTTTTTTGATCAGCAGAGTTTGTTGCCTCCTCAAGGCATACACTAGGTATTAAAAAAACACAAGTGTGATACATGATTATACTATTATAATTTCAGATTTGAGAACACCAGCTGCCCCTCCCATCATAAGGAAGTGGGCAAAATCACAACTTCCAATCTGGCATTAGAGCCAACACAATGTGACAGTGCATGTCTGGGATCCAACAAACCCAGCTTTCTTTTCATAAGTCATCATGACTGCCTCGAATTGATTTATTTTTGCAGAAACTTGAACACGTAATTAAGTGCAAAACATTAGCCATTTTCCCATTTTGTTTGCACAATGTTCTGTTTCAGCCATAAATATGTGGACTTATAAAAGCAATGCACAATTAAAGGCCCTAGCTCCTAAGCTTCTTGTGATGAGAAATGGGGTTGTACATGAATACACACAGTTTCTGTATTTGTGTCCTCTCACTTTTTTCTTGTATTGCATGGCCATTGTCAACCACATCAGATCAAACCACAAACACAAACTCCCAATGAAGCTTTTAGCTTAGTTTTTAAGTTTTTCCTTATAGTTTGCTTTTTACGAACATTTCTAGAGTCAAAGCCATTGAGTCTTAACTCTGTTTAGCAAATAAATTGCACTGTACTCTATGTGCAAGGTATAATCAATACTTTAATGGGAAACAAGTTTGCAGTTGACTGACTGTATCCTGTCTTGTGACCTCTAGCAGCAAACTTTTTATGAGCCTTGCCCTTCTACTGTGTGTTTAAGTCTGTGTTGTCCAGTTTGGAAGAGTCTGCACTGTGTCTTGAGTTGAGGCCAGGCCAGAGCTGGGTACCCAATCACCCATATAATGGCTTCCCCAGCGGGAAGAGGAGGTCAGAGTGAGGCCAAGCCTTTCCTCTAACCCTGCTTCTCCGTGACAATAGTGTCATTCTGCCAGGGTTCTCTTTGTTTTCTCTCACTTCTGAAAAACTGTTTCAACACCTCCGCTGTTATTGCCACTCAAAGTGTGGAAAGTATGTCCTTTTCTGGAGGGGGAGTAGTGTATCTCTTTGTATTCAGCATCAACACCATTGCTGCATGTTCAGTGACACTCTACCTGAAATAAATTATTAGTTAGGAGATTTCTTTTGTTAAAGGGGAGCAAATGGATCTTTCTTCCAATGGTAGCAACTTAGCTACTATTCCAGGCCTCTCAGTAGTTCTGTTTAAAGGTTAAATCACCTGTCTGTTTTTTCATCTAAGCTGCAGATAAAGCTATAGTACATGACTAAACGTCAAACTTATGCAGATCCTGTGAGCTCTGTGTGCCTGACCTGTTAGTGTGTGTGTGTGATTGTGTGTATGTGAGGGCTTATGGATTCATACACTCAGGTGGAAGTAGTTGTGATGACAGCTTAAGAGGCGAGTTGGGCCTGCCACAAGAGTTAAGCTTATTGGCTAATTAGCAAGGTCTTGGCCCCGGCATTTGTTTGCCTTTCTCTATGGGATTGGTGGCTTGAGCTGTGATTGTGTGCAGGTAGAGGCTTTGTGTATGCGTATGTGTATGTTTCATGTTATTATATCCCATATGGTCTAGTGTGACCATCGGGACAAAAATTGAGTCCCCATGGCTGTTTTGTGGTTTTAGGGTTCAGGTTACAATTGGGTTATGGTTATTGTAATGGTTAAGGTTGGGTGTGTTGCTGTGATGGTTAAGGTATGGTAAGGGGCTAGGGAATGCATTAAGTCAATAAGATGTCCCCACAGTGAAAATGGACCAAATATGTGTGTGTAAGCATTTGGGATGCTGTTGCATAAAGCACTGTCCAAATTGCCACATTAGCGGCAACAGGGCAGTACTGTATGTTTAGAAAGGCTGCATGTACTTTTGTATATCCCTGAATTTGGGGGTCAGTGCTCCTCTCCTCGACTCTGCCAAAAGGTTGACTCCCCCTGGACTTCTTGTGGTTGGTTTCAATCTTTTCATCTGTAATTGATAGGGATCTCTTTACTAATGATCAGCCATAGCCTGTGGGTCTTGACTACAAATACAGTCAGTGGGATATGCCTGGTAGCCCTCTCCTGCTCAGTTTGGCTGCAGGCCAGCTAGCATATGGTGTAAGCACATGCAATGTGTTTTGCCGGAACAGTTTTGAATGTCATCCAAAAGAATCAGATTAAATAGTGATTTTATCAAGTCCTCCTTTTCTACTAGGATTTCAGTGAAATGCCAAATTGTTCACCTGATAATTTAGCATCTGGCAAAGGCAAACATGATATAATTGTAATGAAAAAAAGATACGGCCTGTGTCAAAGCCAAGATAGATCATGTTTGAAACTAGCAGATTGGTGAAAACTGTCTCTATCATACACATGGCTTTTATAGACAGTATACTGCATCTTTAATTATTTGTCTGAAAATGTTGATATTCTAAAACAAGTAAGACAAACAGCTGCAAAAATTGGTAAATAATGATTAAATAAATAACATAATGATTTTGGAATTGTTTTTGAAAAATCATTTCTTGTTTCATTTTTTTTATCTGTATTCATTTGGGATATCACAAGAAGTATCACTAGCACAAATATTATATTAACTTTATAAGTTAATTTAAAGATCTAAGGTGCATTATTTTAAGAAAGCGTTCTGTAAACTAAACTTTACTGTAAACTATAGTGAACACTGTCTTCTGGACACAGAAAACACAGCAACGTTTGGATGTGTGGAAACATAAAAGCTAGGCGAAAATCCTTTGGTCTTTACCTTAAAACATTTTTAAGAAAATATGTAAAACCCAAAAATTATTAGGCCTAAAAAATGCACTGATCTAATTTCTACAAAAAGTCTGAAATCAGGGAAATTGTAAAGAGAAAAGGCTGCATTATTTTATTCCAACTGCAGAAATTTCTATTGTTTAACAGACTTTTATTTTTGCAAAGATTCTTTACATTGGCCTTGGACAGTTTTTGATGCAAAGAGACTGCTGACACAGATTTTGCACAACTAAATTACTATATTATGGACATGCCAGTCCTAAAAATGTATGTATGGTGGCATGTATGGTGATAGTTCCTGATAGTGTATTGTGTTGAGATAGCTCATATCTCAAATTATATGAGGTGCAGTTGTGCCACTTGAGACATATTCTCCCTTTATTTCATCTTGCCCACTTTTCTGATATTTAGATATCAACAGGAATCAGGGTGGCTGGGGGTTTAGGCAGCCATGTTGGATCCACTTTTCATTCTCCTCTTTGGTCAGCAGTGGAGTGCTTGTGGACCCGGCCCAGACTCACCACTAGCCCCCGTTGCTGATAATTGGCTACCCCCATCTCTCCTCTGTGACCTAAACCATAGGCTCCCCTAAGGGCTCGACCCAAAACAACGCTTCTATTGTGTCTGAACCACACATCGTGCTGTGTGCATGTATGTGTGTATATCTGTGTCGGTGTGTGCTAAGTAGGGTAGGGTTTCATATATCATGCCTAAAGTGGAACCAGAAGCTCAGGTCTTGAACTGGTGTTTTGGAAGCGTGCATTTGACAAAGAAACAATTTTGCACCCTGGATGTGAGTGTATTTAGGTTTCGGTTGTTTTATTTTATTTAAAAGTAGAGATTGTAAAATTTCTATTGCATGGCAGAGTGGAGAAATCTCAAACTACACCAATATTTTGATAGCTGAAGACCCATTCAAGTGTGTCCTAGTCCAGCGATTTTGCATTTTTTCATTATCACAAAAATTACAACACACTGAATAGTTTTGGTCCATCCAATCTAAATACAATCATTTCACAAAATTGATTCTCTTTGTATTAAAAAAGACACAAAACTTTGTTCTTAGAGAAAAAGGTCATTTCTATTCATGAACAGACCATTTACCTTTACTTTATTTTCCAAAAGAAAAAATTAAACCCTGAAAAATGTGAGAGGAGACAAAAAGAAATCAAATATGAATGCTCTGTCATTAACCAGTGAATAGATGTTTTACTTTACATTTGAAATTAATTAAATCCAAGGTGACCTTGTTGCTGCTGTAGTGTATCATACGCCCAAGCTTATACAGTTTTTAAAGGTCATCATTCACTCTTTCCTGATTGTTTCCCACCTCTCACACAAAGAGCTGAGGTCTAGAAGTTGTAAAATATATGAAAAATGATGGGGCTTTTATTCAGTCTTTAAGCGTGTAATAAATTAGAAATGAAATCAGATATTAATAATAATCTGTCCAAGTGTTGCCAAAAGTGTCTTGAGATAGTTAGAGCAGTGTTGTCAGGCCTTTTAATTTTTACCTCTAATTCCTTCAGCTTCATCGGTGCAGTGATTGTAATTTCTAACAGTGCCTTTTCTTGTTGGACAAATGTGATTTCCTAACATTCAGACTTTTAGTCTGCAGTGGTTGTTGATATCAGTGCTATAATGCAGGGCAGACCTGACCTCTCTAGCTGCACAGCAAGGATCAGCAGCCGGGCTTTTCTAGTATTAAGCTCACACCTTTGGTAGAAACACTATCCTTTGTCTAATTCAGGACTGCAGGGTTTCGACCTGGTGCCTTCTGCAGAGCAGCCACCTTATATCACATAAAATACTTTACATGTTGGGAGGGAGTACTTTGTGAGTATTTTTAGCATGGGTGGTCCCAGTGGAAATCAAAGCCCTCCTCAGGCAAACTTAAGTCCTGACTTAATTCTCTAAGCTGCGGGTGAACTAAAATACAGTAATTCATTTTTGTACGTGTTAAAGGTCAAAGGTTAGAGCTAGGGTTTAGGTTGTGTGTCATGTACATTGATACCTTTAACTGCTGATTTTTTTTGTCAGAACAGGAGACATAAATATTTAAATATTTTTTTGTGATCTTTTTATTGTCTTTTTTTTTTTCCTACCGGTGCATTCACCATAATCAAAATTGTATGTGCAAAGTATGCGCAAAGCTAAAGCTAACATTTGGCTCCTAAAGGTGATCTGCTTTGTTGGAATAAGTTGAGCATATCACTGGTCAGCAAAAGCAAAATAATGTGTGTGTGCATGGATCTTTGTGTAAGGGAGATGGATTGTCTGATGGGGGTGATGCATGAAAAGAGGGTTACACAGGGCTACTATCCTTCAGAAACCCACCTCCCCCTCAACCAGGAGGGCTGGCTGTTTTCTCAGACCATGTTCTGTGACAAGAGAGTCTGGGTGTCATCTGACAGATTAAAATAGTGTGTGTGAAATAGACACCGTGCTAACATGCAGCCAGGCTAACCACTCTGCAGTTTAATGGTTTTACAACACCAAGCAAGCAGTGATAGGCCATCAAAATTGTGTGAATGTGTGTGTATTATAAGCTGGAAAATTAAATGTCCAAGCAGTGTACTGGCATTCTTTAATCAGTGTGTGTGGTGTGTATGTATGATCAAGTGCTTCAGATTGCACCAGTGTTCTCATATAAATTTGAGTGTGTATGTGTGTGTGTGTGTGTGTGTTTGTCTGTGTGTATCTTTTTCCTCCTCCTGGCTGGCCTGTCTCCTCATGTTTGGACATATGTTGAGTTTTATTTCACTGAGACATCAATCCTGCTGGCCAGCTGTTAGGACAGCTGCTCTCCCTGTGCCTCTCTTGCTCTATTTCTCTCCTTCAGTCCTATCCGTCGCTCTCACTCTTTCTTTCCGTATCTGTCTTCCTATTTGTCTGTTTCTGTTGGGCTGCTTCTCACCTGTTCCCTTCCTATTTTGTCTTTAATATCACTCTCCAGACCTTGTTCATGTCAGCTTCTGTATTACTTATATTTCTATCTTTTCTTTCTTTCATTCTTTCTTTCTTTCCTTCTTACTCTTTCTTGCTGTGGGGTCTGCAGCTGAAGTCACACCACTGACATAAATTTGGAAGTGCAAAGTGTAGCTGTCAGCTTCCATTTACACACATTCAGTAGCGAAGTTAAGACACAAAATGTTTTTTTCAGCTGTGGGTGTGTTACACAAACATCAGGCACCCACTAGAACATTGTATTTTGTTATTTTTAACATTAACTAATTTTTCAGATTAATGTTTTTTTGTCTTTACCTTGGCGTTTGACTGCAGACTCAGGAGTTCCTGAGCTTTGGCACAGTATATTGTGTGTGAGACACAGTGAAAGAGACGCCATGTTTCCATCCAAATGTCAAATGAATTAGAGGAGAACTTTTGAAATACAATCAAATGTATGAATGTGAATCAAATATGCTTCTGTAAAGCAAGTAAATAAACTAGCTTCCTGAATGTAGATCCACTTCATGTCAGAAAACAAATGGAATATTTCTGTCTAGAAAAAGTTACAGTTTTGTGTATTTTAATTATTTCACCTGAAGTCAAGCACAAAAAAAACATCTAAATAATTACATTAAAAAACAACATGATATTTCACAGAATGAAGCTGCTCATTGAGATTGAACAACATTTACTGTCTTTACTGATTCAAAAAAGTGTTTCAAAGACAAAAAGTTTTTTCATTGCAAGCAATTGTATTAACTTACAGCATAAGCCACTATTTGTGGGAGTGGGAGGAGTTGTTTATATAAAATCTTAAGGTGAAAGTTAAAGGAATAGTTTTAGATTTTGAGGAATACGCCTATTCGCTCAGTCTCTGGGTGTTATGACTTTCTAGAGCCTTATCATCACCATGAGGTTGCCATTCAACCAGGAAATCTCCAGCAAGTCACTGGCCAAGAAAAAGTTCCAGGATGTGTGTTTCTGTAAAACCACAACTTGTAGTTTACATTTTTGTTTGCACATGGATTAAACAACCAAAATATATTGTGTTAATTAGTGAGCTTTAAAGGTGCAGGTGGGCAGATTTTATTTTACTTTGGTTAGCTGTTTCCCATTGCTTCCGATAAGCTAACCGTCTGCTGGCACTAGCTACATATTGAGCATACAAATTAAGATGTAAAGTAAAAGTGGAGCCCAAAACAAAAGTCTTGTTACTTATAGTACCTAAATCTACATCCAATAGACTGCTGTGTGTTTATGTTGAGAAACATAGAGGATGCCCTTAAAAGAAAGCTTTCAAATGAGAATATTCTCTCAGTGTGCTCTATTAAGGACATTTTATTAAAGTTCATTCCATGAGAAAATTTTGTACACATGGAAGTAAAATGCAGAAAGAGGGAAAAAACAGAGACTCAGTCTTAGTGGAAGCCTGTGGCACACTGTGTTGTTCTTGGCAGTGACTATTTGGGAGTGTTGATGCTTGTCTGCCACACACACACACACACACACACACACACACACACACACACACACACACACACACACACACACACACACACACAC
>JAPMOB010230431.1:0-15447 GCA_029875015.1 Lepomis gibbosus
ATTAGCTTTAGGGGATTTTCTTGTGTTACTTTCAGCAGGTGTCTGAAACTAAAGGTGTCAACAGTAAAAGTGTGATTTCAGTATCAATTCCTTAGATCCTTATCAAACTCAGGAGTTCACAGCTGTGATTTTAGAGTGGTTAAACTGAAACTGATTTAATTAAAACATGTAACATTGTTTGTGTGCTGTTGCCAGGTACATTCATCAGATATTGTGGCTTTTCCGTTTTCTCCACAGGCTTTGGGCAGCATGTACTTCATCCACAAGACACTGAAAAACATCTATCAGTATGATTTTAATGGTAAAAACATCACTCCTTATGCATTACATTTGCATTTACTTTTATCATTTAATGTTTGTCGGATGGCGATGATTCATATTTCATTTTTACTTAGAAAAAAAATGAGATGATTTTAGATCTCAACATAAAACATTCTCCTTGCATCCTGTACTATTTCATAATGGCTCATAAATGACTCAATTAAGTAAAAGCAATGTTGCATATGATTGGCAAGATCCTTGTCATTTTTTTTATATCAGGTATTTCATGTCATTTCTCTGTGTATAATGCCAGTTTGATGGCCACCCCTCCTGGCCAGATATTTGCAAAGAACCTGAATTTAAAGTGGAGCTGTTATTTTCCTGCTGCATAGTCCCCTCACGTTAGGCGTGAAAAAGCTCCTCAGAAAAGCTTATGGAAGAACCATAAACATCCTGCAGCTGCCATTCGGTGTGCTGCCCAAACCGATTGTTGTTCACCCAAACACAGTCTAATGGCTCGCTTATAGATCCTCTCATCACGTATGCCGCTCTGATGAGGTTAACACCAGTTTATTGATTGCTGTTTGCATGTTTTCTCACTCTTTTTATATGTCACACCTCTCCCCCCCCCCTCCTTCTCTCCCTCTCACAGTTAAGGATTTTAAAGCAGTGTCGGGGCAGAACAAGCACATGGGCTCTCTGGACGTGGTCGCCGCAGTGGAGAAAGAAAAATTCCCAAAGAATTTCTGGCCCGATGTGAGTATGTATGCTCAAGCGTGTGTTCATGTATGTGTGTGTATGAGTGTGCATGTGTGGGGAGGGGTACGTGAGGGCCAAAGGGAGATGTTGGGACAAATGAGTCTACTGGGGCTGTAGGGGCTGTCTGCTTGCTCTGACAGGGAGATGAGACAAATTATGTGAAAGGATCAATAATTATCAGTTTGGCCCTTCAAAGACACGGCTCACTGCTGTTTAGTGACTCACCCTAATTTTTCTCTGTTGCAGTTCAAGTGGTCCAGAAAGGGCTTCATGAGGACCCGCTGGATCATACACAACCAGTATGTACTGTACACTAACCTCACCTTGATAAAAAAGTCAAGGTTGGATTCGGTCACTTTCCCTTTTGGTTGTTTTGCTGACTTTTGTGAAATCTAGTTCATTTAAGTGTCCTCATAACTCCCACTTTTAGAACAAAACTAGCACTCCTGTGATCCCCGTGTTACATAGATACAAAGAGGTCCTGGTTTAATAGAATAGCAGTCTCTGAAGTTCTCCTAAATAAGAAACAAAAGAAGGTAAATCATAAAAGATCTGTCAAACAAAGGACAGTCTGTTTTCTTTCTTTCTGTTTCCAGTTCTGTCACCACCTCAGAAGAGGGCTGTGTTTCGCTGGAAATGTTTCAATCAGTACTAGTGCTGATACAATACCTTACTGTGAGATGTATTTCTTTCTTTCACAAAACAATTTTCTTACTTGTAAAGCAGCATTGTATTCATAATTTTGTATTAACAGCGTATGACTACTTTTAAACTAGCTGATAATATGCCTGTGTTGTGTGAGCAGCTACTTTTGGCTGCCCACAAGAGGCCAAAGATCAGTTAATGCAGGTTTAACACAAAATCCACAGTTCAAATGTTAAATGTTCTCTAAACACAAGCAGACGGAGAACTTCCCCTAAATAAAGTGGTCTAACATTGGCAAAATTATGATTTAAACAGTGAATATCTGACCAGACTAGGACTGCACCCAACTATTATTTTATCAATTATTTTTTTTTTCAATTAATCAAATGACTAATTTACTGACTATTCTCAATGTGTTTTATTATTTGATTAATTTAACAATTAATTTATCCAAACAAATATCAAAAACTTGTCTCATTAATAATTCAATATTTTCTTTAATCATCCTGAAAAACAGACACATAAAGCAAATTAGAATAATGATATTATTGGCATATTTTAAATTGAGTCTGAATTTCCACGTCACTGCTGTGTTATGATTAGTAATAATAACAAGACCCTATTCGTCAAATGTGTAACTAATACTGGACCTCAACATCAAAAGAATTTCTGTGACACAGATTAATGTAATCACTCGATGTCTACCCTTTCCCTGAACTGGAGAATCAGTATTTTCACTGAAGTACTTGACTTAAAATGTAAAATGGTTATGACATGGATTAATTTCATCACTGGAGTAATATGCTTTTAGATAATCAAATGTATTTTTGCATCAGTGTGGGGCAAAGAAAATAACTGAAACAATTCACAAACGGTAGCAACAGCCTGTCACGTTTGTTGAAGCCATTTTCTCACTTGTGGCAGTTAAAGTAAATATAAAATATAAAATAACAGCATTGGGGTGATGAAGAACATTTAGAAAATCAATTGTGACTACTGCTAAGAGAATCTAATCAACCCTAATCTCTCAGGTTTATGTGGGGACAAAAAGTAAACAGGATTTGCCGTGCTGACTTGCTGCCGTCTTAAAAAGAGCTTACAGAGCAACCTTACCACATTGTTGGGGCTCAGTCTAAAATACTCCCAAACTTTAGATAGTTGTAGGCTGTTTTTTTAGCTGCTGCTGCTTGTTCTCGGGGGGAATCCCTGCTTTAAACAGTTGCAGCATTTTGCGAATCGTCGAAGCACCTTATGCAAATCAATGACGTTGATGAATTGCCCCAGCCCTAGGCCAGATGTCAGATGTCTGACCAGTTTTGATACTTGACAGTTTTCACATTTTGGTTGGTACAAAACAAATATTGTGATATGATACCCAGCCCTGCCTCTGCAGCGGCTAAAACACACATCTTCTGTTAAATCGCTGTTTTCTTCTGTGTTGTGTTCTGTGGATGTTTTACAAAAACATTTTTGTAAACATCTTTTTATGATCACCTCTTTTACAAATAGCACCATGGTGCCGACCCTGGCTGTGACCATATTTTTATTTACTTAGCAAATACTGTATGTTTTAAATCCCCTGAATTGAAACATAGCTACAGCCCTGTAACCAACCAAGACAAATCACACAGTGCTGCTGCTACAGCCTGTGTTTTCTGAGAACTTTAGTCACTATTTGCTCTGTTGTGCAGCAGTGGGGCGGGTAATTACAATAGGAGCGCACAATCTGTGTGCTACACCATCACGCTGTAAGTCAACACAGCTCGTTGGTTGGATGCACATTAATTGTTTTCCAGTGACAGTCAAAGAAAAGGAGTAAGCGCTTGGTACGGGGAAAAAAAGTGCTTGTTTGTGGACTCAGCATTAACACGAGTGCGCTCGTTGATAAGAGCTCTCCTCATAAGTGACACCCGTGTTGGCACACACAATCACCAATCAGATGTCAGGTTTTGTTGATATCAGATTGGTTCCCTGTTTCTCCACCTGTCACATATCACCATATTTTGTCTGTGTGCTCTCCACAGAGGTCTGGACCTGGTCAATGTCCACCTGTTCCATGATGCCTCCAACCTCATTGCCTGCAACTCCAGTCCTTCCATTTACTCAGCCAACCGCAAACGCGCTCTCAGATATGTCATCAACAGGTCAGATTTCCAGCTGCACACAGCTATGAAAAGCGTCACTGTAAAATGTAAAAGCGACAGCAAACACAGAAAAAAAAGATAATTTAAGACTCCTTGCTTGACTGAATGACCTCTATGAATGGAGTATATTTCTTACTGTCTTGGTTAATATCATCAGATAATTTCTGGAATTACAGAAACTCTGACCTTTAACTGTTTCAACAGAGAAAAAGACACAAACATCTGTGTGATTTCTCACATTGCTATTTCCTTTCAGGATATCAGACAGCCGCTACACTCCTCTGCCTTTCTTCCTGTTTGGAGATTTCAACTTCCGATTAGACACACTGAGTCTGGTCCAGGTATTTAACCGTTTTCATCTCTCCTGAGGCTCAGATGACAGGGATGTGAATCAGGCCTGGCACCATAAAACAGACTCTTTCCTGTTTTTGTGTTTCTGTGAGCAGGATCTGTCCACCTCGGCAGATGTGCAGACAGTGAAGATGGACAGCAGCAACAAAGTGGAGAAAATCATCTGCGAAGAAAAAGACAACGACCACCAGGTGATTAAAACCACTTCAGTTGAGATGACAGACATTTTGTTTGAAGACCTGCTTTCACTTTAGCTGCCTTCACTTCCTGTGCAGGTGGTGCTCCACATTGAGGAGAAGATGTTTGACTACCTGCACCAGGCGATTTTCAGAGAGGATAATGGCAGAGCAGTGAGTACACCGTTTCAACTTTCACCCACACTGATCCCATCAGCTGCACAACATGACTATTACCTAGAATACAACAGGCTGCTTAGCAACAATCTGACATTTCTTTGCAGATTCTAGATTAGATTCTATTAGCGGAAATAAAGTCCTATGAATGATAGTACTGTAAATACAAGACTGCGATAAAAACTGTGATAACTCTGACAGTAAACTGGGTTTTCACCCATTCTTAAGTTGCACTCACTCAGCTCATGCTTGGTTTTTAATGTGTTGAGATTTCCTGCAGTCAGTAATGGCCTCTATCCCGCAGCTTTTGAAATATGACAAAGAAGTTGCAGCCTTTCATGACGTTGTTAGGGAAGAGGACATCACGTTTCCACCCAGGTAAGACTTGTAACTGAGCTACGTGCTGTAAACACATTGTGCATAAACCCCTGCATCTGTTGGTATCCCATAAGTGTCTCTCTCTCAGCTACCCCTACAGTGAAGAGTACACTAAACCGACCCAGTACATGAACACTCGCTGTCCCGCCTGGTGTGATCGGATCCTCATGTCACACACAGCCCAAGAATTCATCCATAAGGTCAGTCAAGAGGCTTACAGTCATTATCTCTAAATCTGAATTTCATAATTTTCTGCATGTTAGCTGGTTTTATACTTCGACATAAATTGCATAATATATTTCTTCATAAAAGGGTTATATATGCTCAGTTTAAAGCAGGATGCCAACTTCTTAATAGATAAGGCTAAGTGGCAAGTGGGCCTTTCTAACACCATTGTCCAAAGAATATTTACGTTCTCACATGTCTACAGGGTTTATTAGGTTTATTACAAGATTAATGAAATTTATCTTAAAAGCTGACCAACAGTTATATTATCTTTAAATCCCTTATCTTTCGTATGAAATAATATTCACCCTTTTTTTGATGCCTCGGATAGAGTGCAGGATAGTTTATCACAAAGTCATTTTCAAAACAATGAGTCCTTGATTTCAGAAAGAGGCAGAAAAAAAACAGGCTTGTTACTTCTAGCCTCTAATGTCCTTGCCTGAACAATCCCCACACAATCCCCCTTTGTTATCAGTCGAGCCTGTGGCATAGTTCAGCGGAGCTGGTTTGACGATCTAAGACACTTGTGGCGATCCTGTGCTAGTGATGTAAACAAACAGCAACACTCCCCTGGTAGAACAACCTCCCAGTCTGGCTAGGTCACATAATAGGAGCGCTAACCAGCTAATGGCAGAGCCTGCAGTTAGCAGCAATGCCATAAGATCCACATACATGGCACTGATAAGCAATGATTTCCCCTGATACTTTCATCCCGGTCCTAACGACGAGGCGCAGCTCCCAAATGGAGTATGAGGTTGTTTTTTTAAGTTCAACTGACAGTGAAAAACAGTGAAAGACTCTTCTCATCGACTTACTTACGGTTCATTCGACTATTAGGGTCAGCCCTAGTAGCTACTAAAATGTATTATCTATTATTAGCATTATGCTGTTGATTTAAGTGTGTGTAAAACATGTCACTTTCTGTGTAATGGCTCTGGTCTAACAAGAAGTTTTTGGCACCGTTGTCTGACCCAGGCAAAAACACTTGACCATGCAGATGCCATTTAATTGAGTGATTTTAACTAAAAGTTATAGATGTAAGTGTAAAAGTTGAATGTCCCATTTTCATATTGCCTTTGTTTAGTAGATATGAAAGTTCCCTCTTCTTTTCAGAGAGATGACGATGAGAAGAGCGTTGTTTACGACACAGTGGGCCCTAATATCTGTATGGGAGACCATAAGGTAACAGTTTAAAATATTATGTACATTGTGCAGGCAAACAACCCAGCCATGTAGAGTAACTGTGGTGTGTTCTTGTGTTTTTCTTGTAGCCGGTTTTCTTGTTCTTCTCACTGAAGACAAACGACCATTGACTCGGATCCTTCTCAATGACAAGAGCATGTGCCAGTGAGTGTGTTTCTATACTGTACAGCGTGTGGAAGTGTATATGTGTGTATGGGGTGAAAAAGAGGGGATTCAGTGTGTGAGAGCGATCACAGTAATCTCGCTCCGTTCCCCAGAGAGCCATAAGCCAGGCTGGCCCACTAGAGTCAGGATATGAACTAAGATTTAGTGCCTGAGGGACACGAGTGTTCCTTTGTGTCTAGCATAGTAGGATCACAGGCAAACAGCACCTTTAACTGATATATGTCTATTGAATCCTCTCCACTGTCGCTATTTCTACACGCTAAGTGCATTGCTGGTCCGCTTTTCATTAATTACCATCTGGATGGTCGGCCGGAGAGACATGAATTGTGCCGGACAGAATATTGGCATTTTTACGGCCATGATTTTGTTTTGCTGCCGTTTAAATTTATTATTATTATAGGATGGACTGCTTTTTCATGAATGTCCTTATCCACTTAGATCCACACAGTGAAGATGCTATAACCAGGTTGCTTTTTCTTTTGTGTTTGACATTTTAAGACACTGAGCATGTTAATTTCAGTAGAGAAAGGTGTAATTTTTTATACAATACATGTTGATAAAAAGCACATTTTTATGAATGTAACATTTTATACATTTTATGATCACATGGGATTGGTTAGCCTCATTTCTAAAGAGAGGTGTTTTTTTGTTTGCTTTGAATGGCTGCCAATAGCTTTGGCATTAATAGTGGCAGATAATGGTATAGACGCTCATTATGATCCCCAACAACAATGTGATTCACATTATTACACTTTTGTTTTCGTTGTGTGTGTGTGTGTCTGTGTCTGCTGCAGGTCTTAGGCCACACCTTCCACAGAGCTCTTTCACAGTATCAGTACCGGAGGGTAATCAATATGATGGTTACCCGCCACAACCCACCAACCCATCAGCCAGCTACGGGTCTCGACACATTTAGTCCCCGTTGTTAAAACCCTGTCCTCGCGCCAATGGTGTCTCCCATCTGATCTTACTGCTACATACTGTCGACCACAGCTGGAGGGACACAGATTTATCAGCTGCTGTTAAGGATTTCTGAGACAGTTGTTCAGATTCCTCAACTCACTCTCAGATCTTAAGCCCCCGTCACCTGAAAGCCAAGTGTCACTGAGGACGTTAATACAGTTCCTGCTTGCAGCCATGGAGACTGTGATCGAACAATGACATAAAGACTGCAGTGTATGCCTGTGGACCAGCCCCTTTACATGGATATACAAGCATATGCAACATTTTTCTAAGAGCCTTTTTTTACAGGCAGTGTCAGACAACCCCCGGCCAAAGCATCACAAATTTACTCATTCTGTTTTGTGGCTAAGTAATTATGAAATCTCAGTCAGTCAGGCCGGTTTGTAGCACCTGAACTGGATAGCTTCCACTCAGTAGGTTTTCAATTAGCAGGTTGAATTCAGCCAATCACAATCCAGTATTGTGAAACTCCTTTTAGCTAAACAATATGAAGAACATCAGTGTTGTTATAAGCCACATTTTATGTGAAAAAAGAAATAATGAAAACTAAAACATATGTGTTTTGACCAAGTATAGGCCTACTGAGCATGTGTGCATGCTTTTATTTTATATTTTATTGCATTTTTAGTTCAGGCATTTACTTTTTTAAGTTGTGTACTATCAATATAAGCAGTGTATTTTACACCACAGGGAAACACAGTAGAGGAATGCTGCTATAACAGTTTCCTGCTGACATGTTCAGTCAGTTGTCCTCTGTAGCTAAAATATTATCCATGAAGGATTTCTAACTGACATGTTCTTTTTCATACATGTAGCTGCTTCATCACAGCAGCTTTAACTATGTCACATGTCTTTTGATTACTGTGCATAACAAAATCTATTACAGAATTTATTTTGATAAATGTATGTGGTGATCATAATGATGTAGAAAAGACACTAGATAGTGGTATAAAAAGGCCAATAAGATTTTAAAGCAGCAACAAAACCAGCTGCAGCAGTTTTGTTTATGAATGTTGTGGTAGGAGCTGAATTAAGTACAGCGTTTCACCTTGTTTAATTTGAAGCAGCATTCTTTTGCTGTTTTTTCCGTGTACCAATAATAATACCAAGTGCTTTATTCCACAAACTATAACTCAGCAGTTCTCCTTGTTTCAATATTCTCACTCAGAAAAAGTTCTTCAGAAACTCTTCCACCCCGTTCTGGTTGGCATAACCATATTTCATTGCCAAATTAATTATATGTAGGGCTGGACGATATGACCAAAAATGTTATCACAATAAAAAGTTCCATATCTTTTGATATTGCTAATTATCACGCTAAGTATCAGATCGTTATTTCTTTCGAGTTTAAAGGCTGATTTTTGCTCCTGAGTGAAAGTTGCAGAAACCTTATGGATAATTGTGGTTTTAACTTTTTTTTATGGTCAACACTGGAGGGCAAACAGTGGATCACTTCACAAATCTGAGGTTGAACATTCAAAACAATTATGATAAAAACTTTGTCAACAAGTATGCATACTATAAAATTAAGTAAAAGCTTTTTTTCAGTCCTTTTTCCTCAACAAAGAAAACATCTAAAATCTAATTCGTGTATTATTCAGGTGAATAAAATCCAACATTTATTGAATATTTATAGAACATTTGCTATTGAAAAAATATATATTGCGATAATTATTGTTATTGTTTTATTGTCCAGCCCTAATTATACGGTAGGCCTTACATGTTTACTTTTACCTGCAGTTAAGCAGTGTGGGTGTTTCCATCAGATGGCTTCACACTTGTGCACTCCTATACACAACACAGAAGGCACTGTTTGCATTTGGATTTCTTTGAATTTTGTCTTATTTTGTTGATTTATAGTCTCATATTATAACAACAGTTCGGTATAATATTTTGATGTGTGAGTAATTTGTTAGATTCTTCAGTCTGTTTTCAAAAATAACTAATTGAATGACTAAAAGAATTTCAAACATGTTTTTGCTTTGTTACATCCATTCATTAGCTATACCCACTTATCCTTGTGTGTCGCATGGTCAGCTAGGGCCAATTCCAGCTGATGTGTATAATATATATTTTCATAGTGTTTTGTGAAACATCTTCTGTCTCACACATCTTGGTGTAACAGTACACCCCTTATATTCATACAGTAACACTTTTCATGCATAAATTCACGGATATTCATATCAATTTTGGACCGTGTGTCATGTTTGTACTGTGAATCAGTGATGCAAATGTCTGGATACTGGATTGGAGAACAGTTTGTAAGTAATAAACTTTTAGTGGTTCATTGTTGACCAATCATGGGAGTGGAGTTTATTATAAGGCCAGTATTATCTTTAGATTAACTCTGGTCAAACACTACATCATTGTGATATTTCATCTTTGTAAATAAAATATTACCCTCATAAACATTTTGCTTTGTTTTTTATTGGATCCACCGGCACTGCATATGTAGTCGATATGTTGCAACAAGCTGGGGATTTTGAGACTGACAGCTCTGGTTTTTGAGAACAACCAGTCATTACTTTTCAATAGAATTTGATTCACGTCTGATTGGAAATGCTATGTGAAAGACATGATCGCAGTCATTCACAATATAATTTGTCTTATTTCCTGGTAAACCTGAAAGGTTGGGTGAAGTTGCATGCCAAAGACTGTGTATGTTTCTCAATACTGCTACCTTTCAGACTTTAGCTGTTAACTAGGAAAAGAGATATGGATCTTGTAAGGGGCCTCTGGTTTTTTTACATGAACAATGCAAAATGGCAATAATGTCGACTTTGGGTTAGCGAGATTGAAGAAATATAGAGCAGAGTCGTGCAAAATGGACACTGAGCCTGCACAACATATATTACTGTATGTCTGTGTTATGCAGTTTCCACAATTAGGCAATAGAATTCAGCTGTGAGGTGAGCTGTGCTTATGTTGTGGCAGAAGAAAAATGACATCTAAAACAAATGAGGTATTAAGCCTAACCTGTAAAGTTGGAATGGGCTGTTTAGGACATTTTGGTAAGATTGAAAGTCTTCAAGGGTCAACAAATCAAGGGAGTGATTCTAACCTTGATTGCATTTCATTTTTGTTTTGATTCAGTGGTTTGACTCACAGAGAGCAGCAGGTTGGAGGGAGGCTAAAACATGACAGAAATGGCAATGCATGGCACTAAGAGTAGCACAACTACATTGTTGGCACACTCCAGTGCATTGTTTTGTCTCAGCAGCATCCCTTGAGCTTTTCCTTAGAAAGAATGATCTGGCTTGATGTCAGCCTGGACCATATATGGAGTCTAATCTCACTGAGCCTACATGGTGAATGAGTCGGTCTTTTGGTATTGATTTCATGTTGAAGTAGGTTGTGGGGGTCATTGTCTTCAATTAAGCCGCACAACAATAGTGAATCACAGAAGATTGGACCTCTGACCTTTGCACTTCTCTCCAGCGTTTGTGCCTTTTGGCTCACAGTTTCATCTTAACTGTTACTCGGCAGCAAACGCACAAGTGGAACTCGAGCCACTGCAACCAAATAATGTTCTGGTTAAGTTGGATTTCTTCATTTAAAAGCAGACAAGACAATTTACCACAAGGTGTGATAAATGGTTCATAATAATTTATTGTGCAACATACTGACAGATGTGTTTTACATTGTCCAACTTAAATACATTGTATTTCAAAAGCAAGTATTCAATAATGAAAAACAAAACTGTCAACTTGCAGTTATTTTAACTGACTTCAAGTCAACATTCAGTTTAAGCAGAATTACACATTATACTTGTGTGGAACATTTTAATAGATAGTCTAGTAAAATGTGAGCAGTGTCCATTTCTCTATAAATGTTCACGTTAGCTTTTAACGCACACTTCCTTCTCTGCACTGATTTGATATAAACTAAAATCTATTCCTGCCTTTCAAACACCCTGTTATTTCAGAGTTTTTAGGCCTGTGGTTCATCAACACATTAACCCATAACAGAATGACTCATTAGTAGGAAGAATGTTAAATGTTCTTATATTATTTTAAAGCAAAGTTGATTGCTTTACCTACAAGTTTATCAGTTGCTGGATGGTTTTAGAATTTATATTCTTAAGTTTTGATTGAAGGTAGGCTATATTGAGTTAATTGATGGATTAAGACACTTTCATAAAGTGAAATTCAAATAAGCACAAACTGAAAAGAAAAAGAACACGTGAATAACTCTTATTATTTTTATATTATTTAGTATTACCAATAGCATCATGCAGTTTTTTTTAAATGTCCCTTTCTTCTGGTTTTACAAAAAACATAATCCCCCCACATACCAGTTAACATCAAACAGAGATCATTTCTTACAGTAACTTATAAAAGTAAACGTCCTTTTAGCTTCATTATTTCAGACTGTTTGTCTATTGAACCCTTTGGGGCTCTTTTTGTAAGATGACCACATGACCCTCTGAACATGCCTGAATGCTCATTGATTGAACTTTGCATTAAAAACGAATTGCTTTCATTACAGCATGCAAGTCTGCTGAGAAGCGTGTGTGCACGTGTGTGCGTGTGTCTGTGTGTGTGTGAAGCATGTCAGACTTGGTGTGGCCCGAGGCGCAGGACCGAGAAAGCCCTGCGGTGTTTGCGCAGCAGCAGGCGGATCTTATCATCGTCTGAGTCGGGGTCCAGAGGCTTGTTGTACTCCTCGTCCTCCACCTCGTTCTCCGAGGCCTCCCCGCACTGCCCCGCGTGGCTGGCCTGCGTGGAGCTGGGCTCTGAGGCGCTCTTCTTCCTCCACTTGGTCCGTCGGTTCTGAAACCACACCTGAACACAGCGGGGAGGGGTGAGCGATGAATAAACTCGTATTGCTTAACAGGTCCATCTTGTTTCTTTGATGTAGCCTAACTTGGATAGGCGTTTGTAAGTAAGTGTTTGCATGTTGTTCATTCTTGTGTGATACTTATCACCTTCCCTAAGCACGTGTCTGCAAGTTTAAGTCTTACAAAATGTAAACAACTATTTCTGTTGCTCCTTTCAAAACAGGAGTTGCAAGTTACCTCACGTGCACATAAAAACCACATATAAAACAAATGATAAATAACAACCTACAACCACAGGCTAGGCGCAAGGCACCTTACACAAAAGCATAATTTTTAACAGCTTTAATGTAGGCTAAATGTTCCGTTATCTTTACCTTGACTTGTGATTCAGTCATGCCCAGAGAATATGCCAGTCTTGCCCTCTCAGGCCCGGCCAAGTATTTGGTCTGCTCGAACGTTTTCTCCAGAGCAAATATCTGATGTCCGCTGAATGTTGGTCTGGTATGTTTCTTCCTGCCTGACATCTCCCCCAGAGGACCGCTACCTGAAAATTTCACAGGAGAAAGTAAATTAGGAATTAGATTTACCAACTGAAATACTTCCGTTTCTGCTAAATGGTGGTGCAATGATCACAGGAATTTGAGGTCCTACAGTTTCCTAATTAGACTCTCTGTTTCTGAATCCACTTTATAGATTGGAAATTGTAGAAGTTTAAAATAGCCATTGATTAAAAAAAAGATGAACCACATTATCCACATGTTATATAAAAGTTAAATTTCATGAATGTTTGATTGAAAGTTTGAAAAGCCACAAATAGGTCATCAACCCCTTTGTTTTTGTATTTTCTTTTAGTTAATAAATGTACATGGACATGTACAAATTACGCTTTAATATTAATAATATATTTAATATCTTATATCATCTAAGCATTACATCAAATAATACGTTTTACACACATACTACTTAGTGTGTCTGAGTTTTTGAACTTTTTTTACTGTGTAGACTATTTATGTATCTTTTCTCATTAGATTGAATTTGTCTTTTTCAGTAAAGACAAAGGACATTCTGGCATCATTCACACGTCTTGTCGAGTCCTCGGAGACACACACGGGGAAGTTGTAATGCGTGGATGAGCTGGATGTTGGGTCCAGTCTGCAGCATTTAGACTCACTGTTGGTGCACTGCTGCCTCCCTCCTCTCCAGTCACAGCCGCTCTCCGCCCAGCAGCTCACACTGCGACCCTTCATGGGGCACTCGCCGCCAGGCTTGGAAAAGCCGCCCAGGGTGGAGTTGTAGTCTCGGTTATAGTACATAGACGTGCTGGTGACGGAGGGGCCGAACCCCCCCATTGTGGAGTATCCGGACAGCAGGGTGGTGGTGCCCGTGGAGCCCATCCCCACCATGGAGCGGCTCAGGATGTCGCTGATGCCGTGAGGGGTCCCTGCTTGCAGCTGGCTGTTGAGGCCCGGGTTGAGCTTGTAGAAAGAGTTGGGCACTGAGTACTGGCACACTGGCGCCTTGAGGTCTGAGGGGAATTGGTTCAGGCTGTTGTTGAACAGGAAAGACCCCTGGATGTTTGGATCCATGGGGAGTACTGTAACTCTGCCTCCAGGTCTCAGTAACACATCCAATAAGATCCGGACAGGAAAAGACCTCTGTTGGGCCGACAAGGAGTTCTCTCAACCGCAGGCGATGTCCCACCGTCCCCAGTTAATCAAATAAATAAGAGCACCAATAGCAATTTTACCAAAGTCCCTGGTGTTTGCCAAAGTTGCTACCACATCAGAAACAGTGTAGCAGCAAATAAACTCTTCACTCTCGTCCTTCACCTCTTCTCAGCCCCAGTGTGGTTGTGGTGTGTGATAATCCCATATCTGACATCTCTGGCGAGTCCTCTGGACGCAGACTTTAATGCTCTCCTAAAGACATGTGCCTCCTGCCGGGTCTCTCCTCAAATATCATAAATAAGCAGTATCTGGAAATGGAGTGGCACCTTGATAAAGATAAGCCACATTAGAATGCAGCCTGGGATTGGCCTGGGTCTCACAGCTTTAATGCCTTGCCATTGGCTCCTCTCTGAAAGCCAAGCCTTTTATTGGAAGGCAGCAGATTAATAGTGTTTTGAACAGGTGGAGTGGGAACAAGTTGATTTTTTGATGGCCTGCCATGTCTGACCAAGTGTGGTGAAGCAGTGGCAGCTAAGCCTGGAGTGCACAGAGGAGGAGAAGAAGAGTCTGATTCCTGCTTTAATACTGGCATGGGGGGGGGGTTGTGCATAACTCGTGCTGAGCTCGATCTCTGAGAGGCTTTAGAAAACTTCTCTCTTCCCTGGAACAAACCTAAAATGAGGCTGGTATTAGGCCACATACTTGAGATTTCAATAAATTAAATCTCAATAAATTATTGGTGGTTGAACTGTGACTACTAGCACTACACATGAAGAGAGAAGTTGAGGTTTTATTTAGGTTAATTCCATTTACTTTTAACAATATTAACTAAAATATGGTTTCAATTGTTTTGTGATGCCTCATAATGAGCTCTACAAACAAATTTAGTCATATAAATGATATGATCTGACTTACTGTTTTTGCTTTTTGAATTGTGGTGGATACATAAATGCGTTTTTGCAGTATTTAACTACAGGATTGCCTAGAATAAATAATTCTTATGCCTAGAATCAAATACTTAGTCTACAGGATATACTTTTCCCTAAAAACATGCTTTAAATAAGGGTGTAATACAAGTTAAAATGCCAACGTCTCCTAACTCAGAATGTATTTCAGGTGTGGCCTGCAGAGTTAACCAGGGTGACATGTGGCTTTATGGTCATAGTAGGAGAAGAGCTAGTAACTTTCCAAGAGTGATGACGTCATTTTGGATTTTCCACGGCCCATTCCTGTCACATGATTAGGACTGCCAACCAATGAGGACTATTGAAATAAGAGCATATGTCCTGTAGAGGGCGACAAAGCTCTGCACACGCTGGTGAGAAAATAGCAGCAAGTGAGGAAGTTTTTAAGTATGAACCTTGATCTCATCATATAAGCATGTATAGGGTTCCTTTAAATCCACAGAGTGAGTCAGGGTTACAGTGATAACCGATTCTTTTGTGTTTTGGGTATTTTCCATGATGTGTTGCGTCAGGAGGCTTTTTGAACATTTCTCTAAAATGAGGCCACATTGCATTGCGTTTCCTAAAAGAGATTATTGTACTGTGGGT